>PYHW01009906.1:120481-141354 GCA_013186435.1 Turdus rufiventris
AAAAAAATTGTAAAGAGCCAGAAAGGCATACTAGCTTCCACTTTGTGAGTAGTCCTATTAATAACAGAAATGAGTGGTATTACTTACTGGCCAAAAACACTTCCTATCTATATATTTTCTCTAAAGCTTTGAAAATCATTGTGAAAAATGCAGAAGTGGGAGTTTTATTTTGTCAGCCATTCAATGTATTGAGAAAATGAACGCCAGCTTGGCATTTCTGTTCACAGGTTTTGTTCACTCATTGCTGGGAATTTTGTGTGTTGGCTATTACCTAACTTCAGGCCTGCTATTCTAATCTAAGACTGATGAAACTTGGCTGTGAGTGATACTGAGGCCCAAATTTTTGCTGCAAGCAGGAGCAGTATGAAAAAAGTGCATTTTTCTAGGAATTCCTTTTAAATGGATAACTTAGGATTGTGGCATTCATGTGAAAACTGGAAACAAACAAACATGCTTTAAAACATGCTCTGCTTTAAAACATGCTCTATTTATGAATTGGTATCTTTTTAGTACAATGTTTATAAATAGAAGAGATAAATCTGTACCTAAAAGCTGTGTGCTTATGCCACACTGTATTTTGTTATTTGTTTTCAGTTGACTCACTCCCACACTCACAGAAAACCTGCCCGGTGAGATAAAATGTCAGAATTTCTAAAAAAAAAAAACCTTTTAAAGTTCTGTTGCACATGCAGACATTCCAGAGGACACAGGATGTGTGTGTTCTGCCTTTCTGTGTAGGATGGCTGTGTAAAATCCTGTGCTGAAGCCCCTGGGCTAAATGCTGCTCTCAAACCAAGCTGGTTTTTGTGCATACAAAGAGATCACAGAAACTCTCTGCTTTTGCAGGAAAAGCTGGGAATAATGGCTTAATAGAGATAACAAAATTTTCACTTCTGAATAGCTCTGATCAGCCAGGCTGGTTATAGACAGTGAATATACATAAAGTAGATTTGGATTTGATTGTCCATAGCTAGGATGGAGAAAACACTTCTGTTTGCGTCAATATATTGTAGTTAGAATTAATCTCAATTTAACAGAAAAAAATTGTAGTTTTATATTATTATTATCATTATCATCATTATCATCATTATCATCATTATTATCATTATAATCATTGTCATTATTTTTTCATTATTATTCATTATCACCATTATTATGAAAATAAGTATTCTAATATAAAGTCAGTTGTATATCTGGAAAACCAATAAAAATTCCTTTTTTTTCCCCTTTCACTGAGAATGCATTCTTTGGGAAAAAGAAAAACCAAATTTAAAAAAAAAAAAAAAAATGTGATGAAAGAAAACAGAAGTCCAGAAGCCTACAAGCTTTTCATTGTCCCTAACATCCTTACTTCAAGATCTCAAAATCTAGAGCAGTGAGATGCTGCTCTACCATCACAGTTAGGTTTTTTTGTACACAGAGAGTAATATAAGCTGTGGAATTATTTCTCAGTGACAAAATCTCAGCAGACCATTTATTTTCATAAAAATACAATTCACTGACAAAATTTAAACAACATGCATTCATTCTCTAATGGCACTGGAATAACAAATAATGGAGATAATAATTTTGTTTTGGGATGTAATATTTTACCTTCATGATTCATTTTTCTGTTCCAGAGGGAGCCAAAAGACAACTACACATTCTTCTCAGAGACTCACCTCATCATGGACTAGCTGGATGTCGTGTGATATACAAATGAAAAAACATTTTCACAACTGCACATTCATGGAGCAGCTCTGTTACCTCCCTGAATGCTGCAGCCCAGTGTAATCTTCTAACTTAGATCAGACTCTGTAGCTTGAACAGTCTGAAGTACTCCTAAATAGCACCAGAAATCCAAGTCAGAATTTTACTTTGGGAGCAATCAACACAAAACATAACAAAAATCTCCAAAATTTTCAGGTTTACTTAATTGTTTCACAGTTACTGGAATGTAGTGGGGGAAAAAAGTTAAATATTTTGACAATTTACAATCTGTTTCCTGTTGGATCTCTTTCATCTAAATGTGCCACATCTGTGCTATTGATAAATGACTCTTCGTGAGCATTGTTACAAGTTCTGTTTAATGAGTTAAAAATTGTGTATTTCCAAGTGCAAACACTTAATCCATTTTTATAAACATGAAACAATGATTCTAATATATTAATGTGCAGCTCTTAGACAGAGTGACCAGGCTCATTTTGCCTTCCTACTCACATATTTTTATCACTTAGCAATTAACCTTTACTAACTGCTTTATTGAAACTAAACACTTCCTTGCGAGAGCACATTTGAAGTGAAAATGTTCTTCCAGAATATCTTTCTATTTTGTAAAACTTTTCAATTAAACATTTTTTATGCAGCCTTTTGGTCACAAAGGACAGCAATGCTATGAAGAGCAATTAAAGATGCGCTAGGAAGGAAATATTGAATGCAAATAGAAAAACTACCAATTGCTGATTAAATAGGAGTTTTAAGCGAAATTAAGTCTGAGACTGGTTTATGTGGTGGCCCCCAAGTGCACTATCATTTCCACAGGAAGGATAGGTAAGGAAAATAAAACAAAAATAAGATGGAGACAGAGAGATTACTTATCAATTGCTTTTACAGGCAAAACAATTAATTGTAACAGAGTAGGATAGTCAGAAACAACAAAAAAAAATTTTAAAAACCCAAACAAACAAAAAAAACACAAACATCATCAACAACAACAACCACAACAAAACACCCCCTTCTCCCAAAAAAAAATTTAAAAGATCCCCCACACACCCCAAAAAGCCACTCCATATTCAAATACCTCTACCCTCTGTACCTAAAAATCTGAAAACTTTTCTTACAAAAACCCAGAAGATGGCTTCACATGCACTTCTTGTGCCTGTGTGAATATTTACCTCCTTTAGTTTATGACTACATTAAAGGATTTCATTTTCACTCGGATTTCAAAATTGCATATTAAAAATGTATTAGCAGGGTTTAGTTTTCACCAACTGGCGGTGTAAAAGTCTTCTCTTAATTTAGGTATTTGCTACTGATATTTGCAGTTTTGTGTATTTATTTTTTTTTAAGTGTTTTGTTTAGCTACATAAATCGGGAAGTATTGAATTGAACAAATCCTATTGCAAAAGAAAGCACTGAGAACATTTTTGCTGTTCTGTTTCAAAGCCACGTTGAGGATGTCAACACACTGGCACACCGCCTACATCTCAGGAATTAATGACTTTTAAAATAGGTATTTGCAGCGCTGGAGTCAGAGTGGCAGGATGAACACTTATGACATAGAACTGTGATTATCTGAAAAGTTTCTCAGTTTTTTTCAGGTAAATTAAACCCATCTTTCATCCAGTGGAAGCACAGATGAAAAACATAAGGTTACTGCATCCCTCCTTGAAGTTCAGCTCCATCCTAAGCAGCAGAAGTGCTCCTGAAAAATGAATAATGAAAAAATTGCCCTTTCCAAGTGAACATCCTGTTGGGCTGGAACATACTATGCTGTGGTACAGATTGCTTAGTCTAATCACCACCAATTAGATTCTTAAAAAAAAAAAAACAAAAACAAAACAAACAAAAATCCTGGAAGAGTTAAGAGTCTTTTCTATTGTGAATTCAGTTCGTGATGAGGTGAAGAGGCCATGACAACCTTGCTTGCTTTAATTAAACGTACACCTTGAAATAAATATTCTCCATGTGTTTAACTTGCTCATCACAGCAGGAAAAGCAGAATGAATTTCACAAATTAGGTGATATTTTCTGAAATTTGTGCACCCTATCTGTGCAGCCAGTAAATGGTAAACAGGTATTGTCATGAGGAATCATAATAAAAGTCACTTACAGCTACAAAAGTATGGAAGCATCCACTGGAGGAGGGAGGGAGTAATTTCCCACAATTTATTCAATGTGGTTTTTAAAACACTGCACATTTTGTTTTCATAGAAATGTGCTTGCTACAAACTTGGCAGGACTCTGTCTTCTCAGAATAAAGCTTCTACATTCAGAGATGGATCTTCTGAGCATTATTTGGACCGAGAGTGATGAGGCTCCAGTCACACAGAACTGCAGTAGCACAACAATGAGCAGCTGAAGGCTGCCGTAAACCAGGATTGTTCTCTGTTCCACTCGATTATATGATTTTTGAGTCTACTTGGAGGTGATATTTTGAAGGTGATATGCTCAGTCAATGGGTGTTTTTCTCTCTTTCAGCTTAGTTGGTTTTGGTAAGGGGAAAACTGAAGGTGTGCAAAAAAAGACAAAAGGCGACCATGACTGAAATTAGCCTTTAACAAAGAACTTTTCTGCTCTTTGCATGGTCTTGCCTACCTTCCCTACTAGCCTAAAGTGAGAAAACAAAAAATGTCCTTTACAGCTGAGCCTGCATTTAAGATGGGGATGGGAAGACATGACTCAATACAAAATATTCATGTAGGAAATCCAGATATGGGATTATGAATCAACTGGCTTTTTTTTTTTTAGTAAATGGCACTGTTACCTGATTTATCTTATTGGGCCTGCTTCTGGATATTGTATAAAGTGCCCAAATTAATTATTCTTCTGAAGTTAAAGTCATGGTGGCTTTTGTAGAGGTTATGGTGACACAGAGAACTCCTTCATGTGAGTTACTGGAGGATTACATTTTCCCAGTTCCACAGTTCTCCTTAGTTCTCCTGAGCTTCAGCCCAGGAACTCCCTGTAACCCAGTGAAATCCCACAGATATGATTTAGTTGCAAATAAGATGAAAAGTAGCTTTTTTGCAGAACAGGGTGTGACCAGTGCTCTACATCATTAAATGCAATGGGAAATGAGGTAAGAACAGCACAGAAAGAAGCACACTATATATCTCATTTCCACTGGATTTCTTGAATAATTCTGAAGCACTGCAACAGGAATGTCCTGAGGCACCAAAAAGGCAAAGAGCTTTAACTGTTCCTGTTCCTGCTTCACCTTTGTGCCTTTTCTTCTTCTAAGTGAAGACAATAGGAAATTTAAGTCCATGAGTGAATTTTTTAACGAGCCATCCAAAGGTGCAGAAAAATGTCAAGTAGGGTTTTCAAAGGCCTTACTCGATAACTGATAATGAGGATGGCTAATTGATAATGAGGAGCAGCTTCCAGTGATTTTCATTGCAGTTAAATGTCCAAGCACTGGAAATCAAATTAGACCACAACAGGGATTTTGAATGACACACTGATGGTTTGCAGTCCTCTGGTAAGATGGTCTAAAATGCATAAAGGAAAAGCAGTGCCCATGTATGAGCCTGTTAATGGTGGGAGTGAAAAACTGCACCTTTTAAATTTATTGGGTGTTCAGGGCCACATCGCCAAGACCATAAATGGCTAGCTGTGATGTATCTCTTCTCAGGAAAATCACAGCTGTGTTTGCTTTCCTACAGTCAAGACGTTTCCAGTAGGAGTGATTTATCAATTGTGCTGTTTCATTTTTGTTAAAATGTACCTATCCAGCAGCTGGTATGTGCTGAAGGATTATGAGGCATCTGTTTGGATTTGCTTTGTTTTCTCAATCAGTAATTAATAGTACCTCAAGCACTGGTATTACCATACAATAATACCATCAGCTTAAAGCCTGTTAGTGCCCACATGTCCTTGAGTAGGGGATGCTAAGAGCTTTTATTCTACTAATTCAGAACCACAGAATGGTTGGAGCTGGAAGGGATCTCTGGAGCTCATCCAGTCCAAGCCCTTGCCCAGGCTGCGTCCCTAGGTGACATAGGATCACATTCAGGTGGGTTTGGGGTGCTTCCAGAGGGGGATACTCCACTACCTTCCTGGGCAGCTGTCCCAGTGCTCTGACCCTCCACGGAAAGTTCTTCTTCTGCTGGGGCAGAACTTGTGTTTTAGTTGATGACCACTACTCCTCATCCTGTCACCGGGCACCATTGAACAGTCCAGCACCATCCACTCATGAACTGCCTTGGAAATATTTTATACGCATTAGTGAAATCCTTCATAGCCTTTTCTTCCCACACCTTTATTTCCTTACACCCTTAAAGCCTGTTAGCTCCAGGATGTCCCTGACTAGGGAATGCATCTGCTGCCTGTGCCACTGACGACAATGGACCTCCTTTCTCTCTGATCAGGCCTGAAAGCACGCAGAGATTTCATCCCAAAAAACACTATCTTAAGGCAAGCACCTCGCAACGCTGGCGCCGAGCACCGCAGGCTCCCAGCAGCGGCCTGGAGCCCGCTGTAAGGCCGGTAACACCCGGCTTCTCGCACTACCAGGCACTCCGCGGGGCAGAACCGGGAAGGAGGCGGTGCGGCCGGGCCCGGCCCCTCAGCCCGCCCGGCCCCTCAGACTGCCCGCCCCTCAGCCCGGCCCTCACCCTGCCCGGCCCTCAGCCCGCCCCGGCCCCTCAGCCCGGCCCCTCAGCCCGCCCCGGCCCCTCAGCCCGCCCCGGCCCCTCAGCCCGCCCCGGACGGACGCGCCGGCCCGCCCCGCCTGCCCGCTCCGCCCTTCCGCCGGGACATGGCGCAGGAACTGCAGGGCATGGACGGCGACGTGGAGGATGGCGAGCTGTCCGGCTCCGACTCGGACATGCCCGGCGCCGGCTCCCCCGGACAGGTGAGGCCGGGCAGCGGCCGGAGGGCCGGGCAGGGGAGCGCTGGGCCGGGGGGCTGCGGAACGGGCAGGCCGCGGAGGCCGCGCCTGAGGGGCTTTGTCGCGCCTGAGGGGATTTTCCTGGTGTGGGGCTGTCGTTCCCGGTCCGGTGGCTCGTCCCGGCGCTGCTGTCCTGCCGCTGCTGCCGTGACTGTCTCTGTGCCGGCACCGCCGGGGCCTCCCCGGGGAGCCGGGGCCGCGCCGGGCGCGTGGCGCGCGGGAACAATGGGGACAGTGGCGACCAAGGGGGCGAACCCCGGGGGACCGCGGGAGAGCCCAGCCGCTGCTGGCCCCGGGAGCCTGCGGCTCGCCTCAGGAGCCCGCGGCTCGCCCGCTACTCTCCGTGCCTGCCTAGAGATGCCAGCGCTGTCCCTGTGTTTCCCTGTGTCCCGTTGTGGCCTCCTCTGCCACCAGCCCGGAGTCCCCAGCACAGCAAGGAGCTGGAGCTGCTGGAGCCAGGCCAGAGGAGGCTCCAGGATGAGCAGAGGATGGAGCAGCTCTGCTGGGAGGAAAGGCTGGCACAGCTGCCATTGCTCAGCCTGCACAGGGGAAGCTTTGGGGTGACCTCAGTGTGGCCTTGCAGGGCCTGAAGGAGCTGCAGGAAACATGGAGAGAGACAATTGCCGAGGGCTGCAGGGACAGTAGGCAGGGAATGGCTTCCCACTGCCAGAGGGCAGGGCTGGGGGGAATATTGGGCAGGAATTGTTCCCTGGCAGGGTGGGCAGGGCTGGCACAGGGTGCTCAGAGCAGCTGTGGCTGTTCCTGGATCCCTGGCAGTGCCCAAGCCCAGGCTGGACACGGGCTTGGAGCAGCCTGGAACTGTGGAAGGTGTCCCTGCCATGGCAGGGATGGCACTGGATGATCTTCAAGGTTCTTTCCAACCTAAACCATTCTGTGATTCTCAGAGTATATGAGGAATATATTATTTATTTAATTAATTAGTACTGAGTGTATGAGGTATTCACGGTGGTGTACAGACAGGAAAATATTTCAAACTAAGATTGGTGTGTGGTACTATATGTATAACGAATTTTATTTTCTCCAGTTATTTTGATCTTTGCAATATAGTTCTGGGAAATGTAGTGCAAAACCAAGTTTTTTACAGAAATGTTTGGGGTTTTTTAAAATTTATGCTGATTTGGGGATTTTTGCATTACACTTGAAGTTAAAGATTTGTATTTCATAACACAGTAAGTTGAATACTTCTCTTTTCTGTTTGGAGAAAGAAGAAATGGCACCCATGTTGATGAAAGCAGTAAGGCTAAAAAAGAATTTTCATTTCCCCAGAAAGTGTAGGAAGAGATCTTATTTTGAAGCATCATGGGACAGCATATAACTTTATGATAAGAAATCAGTCAGGGAGTAACTGGAATTAGGAGTAAAAGCACTTCTTGAGTAAATGTGTATCAGTGGAATGATGTTTTGGTGGGGGGAGTTTGTTCTAATTCATATGACATAGCTAATCCATGGTGTCTTGTTGGTTTAAAAGAGGAGAAATGGGTGCTTCTGTAAAGGTTCTGCTGTCCCCAACTAGTCATATGCTGTCCTGACTGAGCCAGGATCACAGAACACCCTTAGTCTAAGCACTGTCCCAGTTTTGTGGGTTCATTTTTTTATTTTTGGTCATTTGGTGTTCTCACTTGAAAGATGAACTTCTCTGCTGTTTTACAAACCTCTAGTCATCTTCTTCTGGTATTTCACTGCACTTAGAGTTGCTGTGCATCTTGTGTCTTTGTCCAGTTTGAATATATTCACCACTTTCCTAGTTCTGTAGTTATTTTTGCTCAGCAAAACTTGTCTTAAGGAGAAAAATAACTCCTATTTCTGTGTCAGCCATGCTGTATTTCATGTTCATGTATTCAAAATGTAGGAGTTTCAAAGGTGCTGTGGCCCAAGAGATGCTTGTGGAGGACTGCACAGCCACAAGGGTCAGAATTGCCTATTTTAACTAATCGACAATCGATAGCTCTTCTGGTTTTCATGAATAATGAACTTTGGTTCACTTTTTAATTTCAGAAGCTGCATGCTGGCAGTGATTCCTGCAGGCCCTTCCAGAGCAGCCTCTCATCCTGTGCTCCCAGTGTTCCTTACAGGACCACAAAGAGCTTGGACTCCAGTGAGGAGAGCGCCTCCGACTCCGATGATGACAGCTGCCTGTGGAAGAGAAAGAGGCAGAAGTGCTTCAATGCCTCCCCTGCCAAACCTGAGCCCTTCCAGTTCAGCCAGAGCCACCAAAAACAGACTGCTCTGCGTGCCAAGAAGGTCAACAACATCTGGGGTGCGGTGCTGCAGGAGCAGAACCAGGACGCGGTGGCAACTGAGCTTGGGATTCTGGGCATGGACGGCTCAATTGACAGGAGCAGGCAGTCTGAGACTTACAACTACCTGCTGGCTAAAAAGCTGATGAAGGAAGCCCAGCAGAAGGAGGCAGAGACTTTGGATAGGGAACTGGATGAATACATGCACGATGACAAGAAGACATTGGCAGCAGAGGAGGAGAACGGGCAGGGCTTCCTCAAACGGAAGCGGCCCGTGAGAGACAGACTGGGGGAAAGGCAAGAGATGAAATACAAGGGAAGGTACGAGATAACAGAAGAAGATTCAGAGGAAAAAGTAGCAGATGAAATTGCTTATCGGTGAGTTTAATAATGTTACATCTTCACTAAGCTTTGGTGGTTGATAGAAAGAGTGGGGGGAAGCTGCTCTGCTGCTAAATAGATGTCACACTAGATCACAGAAAGCACTTCCAAAATCCTGGGGTATAAATGCATCACTGTGGCTGGTGGTTTTGTAGAAACATCCTATTAGTACTGCCTGTTTCTGTGAATTTTTATATTCTTATTCTGAAAGCTACCAGGATGGTTTGCTATTTGAGAGTAATGGCAAGGAAAAAATTTGCTTCTCATTAGACAGATTTAGTAGTGCCTTTTTTTTGGGAAATACCCTATGGTTGTTTGGGCTTTGACAGCAATGCACACATGCTGTTGTCACCACAAAAATCTATTTTAAATTTCAATCTTTTGAAACTGTAGGTAGCTTGGGCAGTGCAGTGTTTTGGATGGAGTCAAACTGCCACATTCCTCTTTCGCTGGTGCAAGGGAAGAAAATTATGTTAAATAGGGAACAAAAGTTAGATGATTTGTTGACAGTTAGCTTGACATTTAGAGAAAACCTGTATTTATCGGTCATAGTTATTTTTGTATGTGTGATATTACTTCAGAATCTGGCAATACTACCGCAATTAGTTATTACTGCTGTTACTTGTTCTGGGTAGTTGCTCATTTCTTAATTTGAAAATTTCAAGCGTATTTCTTGCAATAAACTCCTTTTTGTTGTATAAAGCTTCACTGAAATAGGGCAGAAGCCTCTTTTTTCTAATTGTAGTAGGAGTGGCATTGAGCTGCATCAATAGAGTTCTGGTTGTAGTGCAATTTTTTTTGTTGTTTTGTTTGCTTTTTATAGATTATCATAGATCAGTCAATAAACTGATTTCTTCTTTGTTATGTAGGATGGACTGAAATGGCACATGATACAAGGGAACTTCTGTATTTTCTGTTTTCTCCAGTTGTTGATTTAACTGTATAAAAGTTACAGTAATTTCACGATTATAAACTGTACCATTTTGACTAAAATTTTGTTCCCACCCCGGAAATGCAGCTTACACTCAGGAGCGGCCAATATATGAAAAAAGTTCTGAAATTTCCAAACCCGGAAGTGCAAGCCGAGGTGCCGAGCCAAGCACCTGCCAGTAAAACCCAGGATTGTGAGATTGTTACAAATTGGTTACTCTGTTGCACTGTGGGTGCAAGCGGGTTTCATGCCTCTCTCCCACGGCACCGCAGGGCAGTGCCGGGCCAGGGCGAGTGATCCCGCGATTCCATTGCTAATTGGTTACTTTGTTGCACGCGGGTCCTCCCTGCAAACGAAAATGCGGCTTATATTCTGGTGCAGCTTATACATGGACAAAGACCTAAACATTGCCGACACCCGGACGTGCGGCTTATAATCAAGTGCAGCTTATAATAATGAAATTACTGTAATTTTAACTGTTAAATGTACAAGAAGCTTTTATACTTTGATTTCAGAGATTTATGCAGGTGTTTGCATTTTTTCCTATTTGGTTTGATATTTCACACATCAGCAGAAGAAAAATAATCACTCAAGGCATTTTCATTGAAATAAGTTTTAAAAAATGCATGCTTTAGGGAAAAGACATGCCTCAGAAGCTCAGTATTTTGAAATCTGTTTCAATAAACCATTTGAACACATAGACTCTTCAGCACAAAGTGAATTATTCATTGTGGAAGTTCCACAGTCAGTTATACTCAAGGAGTTATCCTGACAATAAATGTGCCTTTTTTTCCTTCCCTCTCTGTTCAGACTGTGTGAGCCAAAGAAAGACTTAATTGCTCGAGTAGTGAAAATAATTGGGAAGAGAAAAGCCATCGAGCTGCTGATGGAAACAGCTGAAGTAGAGCAGAATGGTGGACTGTTCATTGTGGTAAGGAAAATGTCATCCTGTGGTTTGCCAGGGACAGGGAGGGCAACACAGCTTTTTACTGGTAGAAAATTCACACGGTGCTGTGGAAGTCTCTGGTGCTGGATGTGTTCTCCTGGAGTTTTACAGCCTTCCCTTGCCGTGAGACTCCCCTAATAAACAGTCATGTAACCTTCCAGCAGGATTTGAGCAAACAATAAGGTGAATGAACCTGGAAATTACCCATGTTCTTGTGCTGAGGTTGGTGTTTGCTCTGCAGGGATAACATTGTGTCTGTTACTGCTCTCCTTGGACTCTTTCCCCTCACGGACTTGATTTAAGGATTCCCAGGCTTGAATAAAAGCCAGCATTTCCTGTATGCCATTTGCAGAGTAACTCCCAAAAGGAAAACTGTTGGCTTTATTTGAGGACCTCTGGCTTGTGTATCAGCAGAGCAAAACTGAGCACTGATTTCTGTTACAAATCATCATAAAAAAACATATACTCTGTGGTCAGGTTGTCAATTCTTTATGCTTTTGTTCTTGTTGAATAATGAGCCTCAGTGTAAAAAACACAGTGGGTAAGAAAAGCTGTGGGTAAGGAAAAAGTGGGTGAAAACTGGGAATCCACTTGATTACCATGTTTAAGTTCTATTACTTGGAAGTCGAACAGAGGCAAAAAAAAAAGTAGGGAGACAAAATTAAAAAAAAAACCCACCAAAATAAATTTAAATTACATTTTAACTTAAAGGTTTGTATTTCCTAACATGGTAAATTGAATACTTCTTTTCTGTTTGCTGTTTGGAGAAAGAAGAAATAGTACTTGTGTTGATGAAAGCAGTAAGACTAAAGAGAGAATTTTCATTTCGCTGGAAAGTGAAGCAAGAGATCTTATTTTGAAAGATCATGTGAAAAAATCCCAAAACCACCACCTCCCTCCTTCAAAAAAGAAAAGGCAACAAATTCCAGCCAGTTAGTTGTATTAAAAGCATTCTGTAGTCTTGGAAATTAAGTTAAAAAGTGTTTAACAGAGAAGATAAAGGGACACAGCTCCTGGTGGCGTAGGTTACAGTAATTTCACGACTATAAGGCGCACTGGATTATAAGGTGCACCTCCGGGAGTCAGAAAATTTCGCAGCTTTGTACATTGTATAAGGCGCGCCGGACTATAAGGCGCACTTTTTTTTTCCCCCGCAAAGGTCCGTGCTGTGCACAACAAAGTAACGAATTAGCAACGGAATTCCGCGATCGTGGAGTTTACTGGCATGTGCTCAATTTGCAAACATTTTTCACAGATTGGTGTAGCCATTAAACACAGCCCCAGGCGCCCTCCCTGTGCACGGGCCCTGGCACTCCCGCCCACCCCTGGCTGGTGAGGTGGGGCTCAGGGCGGCCACGGCTCATGGCTGCCACGGTACAGGGCGGCCACAGCTCACACCTCAGGGTTGCTGCGGTTCAGGGTGGCTCAGGGCCACCATGGTTTGAGGCGGCTTGGGGGCTACCCGTGGTTCAGGGAGGCTCGGGACTGCCCATGGCTCGGGGCAGCGTGGGGCTGCCCGCTTCCGCCCACCCCGCGCAGCTCCTGCTGACCAGAGGCTGCCTCGTCCCTCCCTCCCTTTGCGGCTCCTGCTGGCCAGAGGCTGCCCAGTTCCGCCCCACCTCGTGTCTCAGCTCACAGCTCGCACTTCCGGGTTGGCAAATTTCACAACTTTGTACATTATGTAAGGTGCACCGGACTATAAGGCGCACTGCTGGGTTTGGACCAAAATTTTAGTCAAATGGGTGCGCCTTATAGTCTTGAAATTACTGTATTTTGGAAGCAGATCAGGGTGCATTCTTTGAAAGGCAGATCACAAAAGGCACCATGAAATGCAGGTGATAAAAAGATGTTAATATGTGCTGTTTCAAGAACCTGCTTAAAACCTGAACCACCCCTGTTCTTGGAATTTTTAGATTGTATAGTACATTATTTAGCAGGAAAATACCACATTTTGCACCAATGTCATCCAGTTTTCACTGGAAATATAGTGCAAATCTAAATTCAATAATAATATGATAATTAGCACTTGTAATTTACAGAGGTTTCAAAGCTGAGCCCATTCCATGCACTGCTGTTGCTGCCCTGAAGACTCCTGGGTCAAACATGGTGGGGACAAATATTAAAGTACAGGTTGTGTTTCCTATGCCTTCAACAGAAATGCACAATCCTGTTTGTAAAACAGACAAGTTGTAGCATTTCTGAGCACAATTCATAAAAACCCCCTGAGATTAACATAATTTTATTATATTTGTTTTAGACATTTTACTGGGCTCATGTGTTAGGAATGCTCTGAGTGACTAACCTAGTGCATAACTTGTTGCAGATAACTGTGAGAGTAGTTAGAATATTAATTGTATTTTATTAAGTATTGTAATTGTATTTAATCAGGTTTCGTAGTTTTGACAATTTGGCATTATATTCTAAAGGAATTATTCTGTAACTGCATGATTTTCCTGTTCAGATTTAGCAGACTGATTGTTGACCTTCATATGACTAATTCAGTCACAAATAAGACACAGCCAGGATTATTTTCCTATGGTATTTGACACACCAGAACTTAAATTGGCTTTATTCTGTCTCAACACTGAGGCTATTTTTTGTCAACAACTTAGCATTAAGCTTGCTCTTCCCAATTTCCTCTCTCCCTATTAAGAATGGCACCAGGAGAAGAACACCTGGGGGTGTTTATTTAAACCTGCTGAAGAACACACCGAGCATCAAAGAAGAACAAATAAAGGTAAAAATGTCTGGAGTTCAAATGTGCATTCTCATTTGAGTTTTTTCTTCCTACTAGAAATGTCAGGACTGAAACTCCTAACTTGTAACAAATGTACCTGTGTATTCCATTGAAACCACGCTTTCACATTCAAAAGACAGGCAAAAAATAAAAGACCTACTCAAAAATTGTTGAATTGCCATTAACTCTAAGCAGAGGGTTTTGCATGCTGCCAGTCACAAAAACCTGTTTAGGAAGATGAGGTTGCAGAGTCTGGCAGAAGTAAATGTTAGATTTTTCTAATTTGCATATTTATATTCTTTATAGCTAAGTTGTCCCTTGGAGCTTTGTGTCACTGTGCATGGATTGAATGCAGGTCTCTCAGTAGAATATTTTTGTCCTGTATAGCTCCAGCTGTGGCACCAGGCAGAATCTCTCATTAAATCAGTTGGTCTGAACCTAATCTGAACTGCTCACCGGACTCATCTATGGTGCTCTCTAAAGCAGTTTTGTAAGCTAATATAGCAGTTTTGTAAGTAAATATTATTTCTCTGAGATGTTTCAATTTAGTGAAGAAAATACCAACTTACTTTTTTTTTATGGCATATGCTACTTTTTAATAGAGTTTTTTTTTACCGTTTTTATTTTATTTGTAGGTGGCTACAGGTCATTCTGTAAGCCCTTTTAGGTCTGGTACTGTGAATTGAGAAAAAGTCAACTTTGTGTCAACATAGTGATTCTTTGTTTGGAGGAGAATAAAAAACAACAAGAAAATAAAGCCCCAACATCCTTTCATAGATTACAGCGGTCAAAAAAAATTTTTAACAATTGCAAGACTGATCACTTTACACTATTAGAAAATTAATTTTCTGTTCTACCCTCTTCCTTAAGTGCAGTCTATCCTCACATTTCTGCTCTTAATAACAAGCAGCTTAGTTAAATATTGACCAGTGTTTGTAATATTTTTTTTTTATTCCTTCACATTCTTTTTAGGAAATACCAGTAAAATGAACATGGCAAAAATTGTTGTTATTGTTTGGTTTTTTTCAAGGAAATATTCTATCTGGAAAACCAAAGGGAGTATGAAAACAAAAAAGCTGCCAAGAAGAGGAGGATACAAGTTCTGGGGAAGAAGATGAAAAAGGCCATCAAGGGGCTTAACCTGCAGGAATATGATGATGCATCTCGTGAGACTTTTGCCAGTGACACAAACGAGGCTCTGGCTTCCCTGGATGACCTGCAGGAGGGGCACCACGAGGCAAAGATGGAACCTGAGGATACCATTGAAATTGATAATGCCCATGACTTGGAGATCTTTTAGTTACTCATACTCTTGATAACAGAGTCTCTATAGAAACATGTTAAATAAGCCTTTCTTGTAATCCTGCAGCTTCTTGTTTTTGAAGTATGGGGAATACTTGATGCTGAAAAATAAGAGGTGATTTTTAGCTAAATTTAACAGCATGAAAGACTTATAATTGTCCTGTTATTTGTTTGCTGACTCCTCAGAAACTGTCAAGATTTTTTTAGATAACAACTCTGCGTCATGATAGGAAGTGTTTTTAGTCAGATGTTAGGTTTAGCAGTTAAGGCTGTTGCTGAAGCACACAAAGTCATCAGGTGAGCGATGCTCTTTACTACAGATGAACAGAAAAAACAGTATGAATTTAGTCTTGGAATAAAAGATCATATATTAAAGTGGCAGTGTATAGACTAAAACAGCAGTATTTATAGAATTAACACCTGTAAAAACAGGTTGGTTTGTGAAATAAAGTTAATTTTAGTGGACCTTTGAATAAGAATCTTGTAAATAAGCAGTATTGAGCAATTTATGTTTCAGATTTCTGCAGTTTTATTCCTTGTATTCCAATGGTGACTTGAGCTTCCTATCTGTTTTCCATGATTAGACACACACCTAAGTTCCATGGATCGTTTTGTTTGCAATTTTAACTGAAAGCTTTCAGAGTAGTAAGATTTTACTAAGCTGTGTTCCTTTCAAGGGTCTGTAGACTGTACATGCAGATACAAATCCTTTACCCCGCAGTTCTTGTTCTCTCCTCCTGTGTGCAGTGAGATAATGTGCAGCTTGCAGAAGATCTGGAGTTTTTCTGTGCTGACTCTTGCAGGGGATATTTTTTTTTCCATTTACTTGATGCAGGAAACTGTTGTGTAGTTTGTTAGTTTGGCAAAAAACTATTTTTATGTTGAATATTGTTTTTAATATAGCTGAAGAACATGTGTAACACTTGATATGTAAGATGTCTAAAATATTTTGTTACTAATAAGATGTGGCAGTTTTTGTGAGTAGACACTATTCAGCTCAACTTTGGTGCATAAATTTTGTTCACCTCTGGGTCTTTGAGTTTCAGAAGGAAGGTGTGTCAGTATAACACATAATCAGTTTATAAGATTGAACAATTCAGCACTACCAAGGGCTGGCATTTAAAGGATTGCAGCATTTGAAAAAATACTTCTTACACATAAAAGCACATTACATTACCTGCCTTACTAAACCTAGGTTTTGACTTTCTGCTTTTTTCCAGCTCACATGAAACCAAGCTCCTAATTGTTAAAAAATTACTCATCAAATGTGCAAGCCTTTGGTGGTAGTAGTTGCTCATGCTGAAATAACAGAATTTCTAATTTTTTCATTAATTTTCCTAACCAGTGATGGTCAGACTAAACCGGTAACTCCTGTAAGGGAAACAGTATTTTGTGCTGTTCAATTGCTTTGGAACCCTTACCATTTCATCCTGGTTTTGGGAACTGCTTGGGGATATGTCTTAACTGTTTTCTGGATAGAATCAGCAAATTGTAACATTATTTTAAGCAATTTTAAATTGTTATGTGATTTGCACTGTGTATTTTTTTAATGTTAATATTTCTAACCTCGATTTCCCAGGCAAGGGGTACTGAAATGGCGTGTACAGTGTTGTCTTTAACAAAAGGCTGATGGGGGCTATTGCAGAGGGCACTGAGGATGGGGAGGGGTCTGGAGGGTTGAGGGCACTTGGTCTGTTCAGCTGGAGGAGAGTGAAGGGAGACTTGCTGGGGTCTTCAAAATTCTCAGGAGGGTAAGAGGAAGAGCAGGCACTGATCTCTTCGCTCTGATGACCAGTGACAGGACTCCAGGGAATGGCCTGAAGCTGGGCCAGGGCTTTCAGGTTTGGATTGGCTCTCAGGAAAAGGTTCTTTCCTCAGAGAG
The DNA here is from genome assembly GCA_013186435.1 of Turdus rufiventris. Classification (NCBI taxonomy): domain Eukaryota; kingdom Metazoa; phylum Chordata; class Aves; order Passeriformes; family Turdidae; genus Turdus; species Turdus rufiventris. The sequence continues at coordinate 137,511 of PYHW01009906.1, forward strand.
TGGTTGGGCACTGGAACAGGTTGCCGAGGGCAGTGGTACCACCACCAAACCTGACAGAGTTCAGGGAGTGTTTGGGCACTGCTGTGATCAGGCACGGGGTGGGATTGTTGGGGCTGTTTAGGGCCAGGAGCTGGACTGGATGGTCCCTTACAACTTGATTCCATGGTTCAGCTTCCTCCCACTGTCTTAAGAGACCTTTTCTTTGTTTTTTTCTGTATTTTCCCTGGCTTTCAATGGAGTCCTTCTAAAAGCCAGGCCAGTTCAAAATGACGAGTAGCTGAGCCTTTGCTCTTGGTCCCCCAGCAGTCTCCTTGTGTTTGATATCAAACAGGTTGCATTAAGCAGCCCCAGTTTCTGTGTCTGCACCAGACACACCAGTCTGTCCTGGGCTGATCCTTGCACAGGGAGCAGCCCTGCCAGTCTTTTGTCTGGGAGCAGATCTGTCTGTGTGTAGCTGATGTTATGCAGACAAAAATGAAAGCAACACAGGTTGGGGTTTGAGCTTTTCAAGTTTCTCTGGATGAGCAGGAGTGGTTGAGGCATTATCTTTGCTGCAAATAAATAAAGACTCTACTGCTGGAACAAACATCACACTCCATCCCATAAACTATAGCACCATAATGAGCCATATCTATTATACCCAAAGAAGATGCTGAAAAACGGAGGGAAATGTGCTGCGGTCTGAAAACACAAAGCTCATTTATAATCAAAAACCTTTTGCTACCTTGCATCCAAAATTCCAACTAGAAAGCAATGATTTTTGGTACCACTGGAAAAAATAGTTTATTTAAGTTTCAGTTTTACAGTGGATCTTGAAAGCAGAATTTGAAGTACAATTGCAATTTTACAGATTCTCCTTCCCTTTCCAAATAGATTATCTCATTAAGATGTTCTTATGCCCTCTGGGCTTATTAACTGCTGTTTGCCAAAATTCTCAAGCAAGCATGGAATGACGCATTTCAAGGTGAAAAGGTGATGGGAAAATGAGATGGTTGTATTAAATATGCATTTATGTTACAGAGACAATTCCTTGCATTTTTTCAGAGTAAAGGGGAAGGGGTAGACTGAGGAATAAAGACAATTGAGAGATTTTTAAATTCTGAGTTTTTATTAGTCATAAAACTTCAGTATGACAATGCTCATTATTTATCCCCTTAACTTAGACCATCCTGTGACTCAGACAAGTGTGTCAGAGGCAATATTTAAAAAAAGAAAAAAGTGTTTTCAATGTACAGAGGAGAATTCATGGCTCTAGTAAATAGCAGCCTCTTTGGTGTGCCACTCCTATTCCTAATTCTTACTGGTCAGACCCAAGCCTTCTTCTGAACCAGTCTGGGGCTTCAGTGGATCTGGGAATATCCATCCAGTCTTGGAGCTTTGGCATCACAATTTGCTTAAGGGATTTGGGAATGTAGCAGAGACAACGACTGCAAGTTCCTGGCACCACCTCTTGGATTCAGCAGGCAGCTGGAAAACATGGCAACCTTTGCAGCAGCTGTGGCCTCTTGGTGATTTTGGACCTCATGCATACCATCTTATTCATCACCTGCCAGACCTAAGAAGTTCTTGCAGAACAAAGCTTTATTTAAAAATTACATATTTGAGGGTTTCTCATCTCCCCATCTGCAATGCTGATAGATCATGCCAGTTTTTCAGAGGTGTGGGAGGAACATTCAGCTGTGATACATTTAATATTGCCCAGTCAAATACATTTCTATAATCACAAGCATCTGGACCTAAATACAGAGAAATATAAGGAATGTGTATCTGAAGGTAGACTCTAACCTAATTTAGCTATTCTAGACACCTTTCAGGTTATTGGGATTCTTGTTTCTTTTTTTGCTTGGCCATAAAGATTTATTTAGTTAAGAAACAAAAAAACCCAACAATTTTGTATCATTAAATATATACAGAAAAAAATTTACTATCTTGAAAACTTCTCCCCAAACGGAATGTTTTATTAATTGAAAACTTACTAGTGATTCAATATATCAGCATTCTTGTTTAAGACATAATCCCTTTGAAAGATACTCTCATTTTTCTGCTGAAGTTGCACTTTTTTAGCCATCTGAATCTTTCATTTGTTCTATCACAGGTTAATGGTGTTTGGGTTTTGGTTTTTTGCCCCAATGGATAGTACAGCTATTTACAGTAATTATTTTCCATTTGATGCTTAGTTATCATTGATGAGTTTTGTACTGACATCTTTTCAGCCACTGGAAGGTCTCTATTCAACATGCAAAAATAGAAATAGATCCTGGAAGATTATTCTGTCTCAGAGGACCAGGAGAGACCTTGCCATGGAGCTGAAAGAAAAGGCTCCCAAAAAAAAAATGCCTTGAGAAATTTTAATTGCCGATATCCTCACACATTCCTATTTCCAGATGTTGGGCAACTGTGATTGCTTTTCCATTTGGAAAACTCATGACCTGCTTTTTTGTCTTAGAAAACAAACTGGGACAGAATAGTATGTAATGTTTAATTGGCATACAAAATTGCACAAAATCTTTGTGTAGACTATTTTCTTCACAAAGAAAAGTAATTTTAAAACCCCACCAACTTACCGTAATGTTGATATGCTTCCCTTGGTAAAGACTATGACAACCTAAAATACTTAAAGCTCAAGGTTTTGGTGGAAAATAAGAATGTCTGTGTAGATGTACAGGAGCTATGTAGCAGCCCAATCTTCTTGTTTTTCCCTAAGTAGTCTCCAATCTAAAAAACAAATCACATTTATATTTACTTAGGAAAATATATAAAATATTATCTTGCACCTTGTTACTGCTCCATGAAGAACTTCTGTCATGGTGAATGAAGATCTATGGTTGACACAACCTTTTTTTCCACAGAAGTTGCTACTAATACTGAGTCTATTTCCATGCTTTAACAACCAGTAACACCTTCTGTCTGCTTTTATTTGGTTTTTATTTTAAATGTTATTCCTTTGACCTGTTTTCTTCAAACTGCCTAATTTCTTACCTTACACAGTGAAAGGCACTGAAGATGAGTTTCTGTGCCAGAACATCCTCAGTACCTCTCAAAAGACTGAAGCTTTTTGTAGGCTTGGATGCCTCAATTTAGACAAAAGAGTGCAGGTTAATTCCCAAGCACCACAGCTGTAAAGTGCAATAATCTGCAGTTTGAAGAATGATGGAATTAAAAGATCAGGGTGCCAAGCAAGCAGGTAAAGAAGGGTCATCAGGATTCCCTAACCAGGAAATATATTTTCCTGGTTCTGCCTGCCCTGACTGACTTCCTGGGCTCTCAGGAACACTCTGCTCAGCAGCCAGCTCTGGCAGTGACCTTTTCCAGGAGTTTCCTGTAGATAGGTCCTAAAACATTTATGGGATAAGCTCCATGCCAAGGGCCCTGCCCCCTCAGGACATCCTCCCTCACTTCCTCCCTGCTGCAGGTTTGTTTATTCTTCACAAATGAAAAGAGGGAGTAAGATGTAAATTCCTGCAATTTTCTCTGCACAGCAACCTCGTAGAGAGTGGAAGAGTGGATGCATGTGAGACAAGCCACAAAGCAATTCTAAGAGTCATCTCAGCTGTTATATGAGGACTTAAACACATGAGACTAAAGCAGGCATGAAAGAGGTTGTTCATGTAATTAATACATTGCTCTGCTGCTATCTACAAAACCATAGTCCCTGCCCAATAGATAGCCAATAGGTTCCTCCAGAAAACCCTTTAAAAAGTGCAGAATTAGAACAGAATAGAAATAGAATTTGAATAGAACAGAAGAGTATGAGAAATGAATAGAATAGAATAGAATAGAATAGAATAGAATAGAATAGAATAGAATAGAATAGAATAGAATAGAATAGAATAGAATAGAATAG
>PYHW01009906.1:143015-156190 GCA_013186435.1 Turdus rufiventris
CCCCGGAATATTAGCCGCACTTCCGGGTCTGGACGAAAATTTAAGCCAAAATGGTGCGGCTTATATTCGTGAAATGACTGTACTTGCAATTTTCAAACCAGCACATTTTCCCTGTGGTTCAAAAATTCCTAAAAACGATTGGAAGCAGACTGAAGTGCCTTGATACATCAAGGTGACGTAGGTAGATATTAACAGCTCAAGATGTAAAACCTTAAGCCTCTAAATTGAGACCACCACACAGTAGGATTTAATGAGCCTCTTCCCAAAGCCTAAAAATTATCTACAGAACTGCAGTTCAGAGTTGGTTGTACTGCAGGGAACAAAGCTACTGCTACAGACATCATTTTCTTACAAGTCTTTGATTTGCACTGGGTAGAAAAGAGACAAAAACATTTCCACTAAAATGTAACCCCAGTGATTTAATCTTGGTGGGAGGAGTAATTTCAGTTGAGATATTTCACCACTACTCAGGACAGGGGAAAAAGGCTTAAAGAGCAACATGTGAGAAAATGTCCCCTGTAGTTTCCCAACTCCTTGCATGGCAATTTCTGCATGTCCAACTCCCTCCAAAATGTTCCTATTTAATTAGCACTGTGATTGTTCATAATTCCTCTTCCTTGCACATGCACAGCAGAGAGTTTGCCCCAGTTGTCTCTAAGGGTGATCAGACCTCACCAGCAGCATGCAGACCACCGGGCTATCCTAAATGTTTCAAAGCTGTTAGAGTATGGTTTCTACCTTGCTTATTGTACAGTATTTTAGAGAAAGAGAGTTAGACCTTCCAGGAGGTAGAACTCGGCTTCACCTGGAAGTGAGATTCTTCCCCATTATTGGAAAAGAAAAACATTAACAGTCTATGGCTAAGAGTATTTGATTTTTTTCAGAGATCGTTCAGGAGACCTGAGAGAAATTGGCTGATTTTTCTTAAACTGAAAGATAAATAGGGAAGAGTTAGGTTCAGTGACTGGTGGTTCAAGCAGAAGATGTGGGAATGGCACCAAACTGAGCAGTTACATCCCTGAAGGAAATCCTCTGCAGGTGCTGGATAATGTCTGTGAATCAGGACTGTGAAGCAGCCAGGAGGAAATCTGGATCTGGTGTGTGCTAGGAGGAGAAGCTCCCCCAAAGGAAGAGTAAATGGAGAAAATAGCAGTTTGATGTCTGAGAAGTTAAGGCAGCGTTATCAGCAGGAACTAGAGCCAAATTCAGCTAGTCCCACCATCTACAGTGATGCTGGGGGCTCTCTGAAACCCAAATGGAGGCCTGGGCAGGAAAATTAATTTAATTTATATATATATTTATTTTGTTATATCCAAAACTGATTTTAAAAAATCCTGACAAAGTGCGTCATCTCTGCCTTCCTCTAAGTGTCGCTCCTGCCCAAGCACTCCCTAGAGAAGGACAGGAAGAAAAAGTTGGCTGTGGGGCTGATTGTGCCACTTATCAGAGACAAATAGTACTTACTTTTAAGAATAACGATAATAAAAAAGATAACACGTTAGCACTGTTTTGTGTTTCCGTGCCACTTCTTTGAAGGCAGTTTAATGTTTATAGAGCTATAATTTTCACCTTTAAAGCTCAGTCAGGTAATTACGCAAGATTTATAAGGGGAGGAGGAAGGAATAATGAATTTTCTGTCCTAAAACAAGCAAAACTACTTGCAAGTGAAAAGGTTTATATGTATCTGTGAATAGGATAGTCCTTTTCTACTTGGACTTGACTTAAAGTGAAGGACAAAGTTTATCATGCAGGCTGAATAAAAAAGAAATTACTTCCTTATTCATTCTTGGTTGTTTCTATATACCACATTTCTCCAGCACAATATTCTTCTATATTGGTACACGCAAGAGGAAGTGGTATTTTGCCAGGGCACATTTAGGGGAAATCACAGGCAAGAAAAATTAGCTACATCCTGAAAGGAAAGGCGGGGGAGAATTTTTTTGCTTTAGGTCTTTATTCCAGAACTTCGGAGAGAGTGTCTTGCAGGTCCACTATAGCCTGTCTGCACGCATATTTTCACAACTAAGTCATCTCTGCAATATGTTTAAGCAATCTTTGGCATGAGGCCTGAAATAATTATTCTGCTATCTTTAAACTTTTGGAACCAGCGGAGTACTGTTTGAGCCTTTGAGAAGTTTTGGAGATGATGAACAGATTCTCAGAAAGCACTGAAGTTCTCTTTTGTAGCCAGAATATCAGTGTCTTAGCTATTACCTTGTTTGCATTACGCTATTTTCTTTGTAACAACATACAGGAAATGCATTATCCTTTAAAAAGCTTTGTTGTCAAAAGTTTTTCCCACTCACAGGCTACTGCAAGACAGAGCACCTTTCATTCATGAGATAAGGTTTCTGTCGGCTAATTCTAATTTTTATTTTTTTTTAATCAGTAAGAATATTAGCTCAAGTTCTTTTTGGTACCCTTAGCAGCATTTAATGTAATTTGCCATTTCAAAAGTGCCCAAGAGAGGCATAAAGTATTCATTTTGCAAATGGGTAGAGAATTAAGTAGGAGCCTTCTGTGAAATCCTGTCCTCTGCTGAGCAGAGCAGATCAGATCACATTAAAGTGGGCATGGATGAGCAGTCATTTATCCCTGGATGGAATTTGGCCCTTTGTGAGATGCCATTTGGAATTAATACCTAAATCTCTTAAACCATGAGGAACTGAGCTTTAGGATTCCAAAAATTCTTCATGTGCAAGGCAGCCAATTATCAGTGTAAAATAATTTTATGTATTGTTATAAAATAGTTTTACGATGATGCAAGCAAAAAAATATGGCCCTTAACTGAAGATCTGAAACTTATGAAGGTGTGACTTAAAAAGAGTGATTCTCTCCTCATCCTCCTTTGAGAAAATCATAAAGGTAATATGATTTTAAATGTAGTTTCTAATAGTTTTAAGGAAGAAGCACTGTAGTGAGCAAGAAGCACTCAATGTAATGGAAAAATGAAGCTGATTCGGGGAAATTGCTGGAAATTGCTGCAGTGTCCATTTGGTGACAGCTAAGGCCAAAATTCATAATGAAACACTCACACATCATGGGAAGTCTTGTATTTGGAGTCTTATCTGACAGAAAAATAAAATAAAATAGAAATACAGGAGCATGAATCTGCAAGTATATATATAGGGCTCACTAAAAATGGTCACCGATAAAAAAATAATTAAAAATACAACAAAAAAAAGGATTATTGGTCTTGAACAAATACGGTTATCTTTCAGCTTTGTTAATTTAGCAGCTGAGGGAACTGGTAAAGTTTTTCCCTCCCATCCTCACTGCAGGAATTGTGACCCCTGAGCTGAGAGACCAGATTTTGTGTTGTTGGACCTTGGTTTATCTCATCTTAATTCCTTAATTCATGCTGTGGCAGTGAGCTGATCTTTCAGAGAACTTGTCAGCTGAATACTAGAGGCAAACATAAAACATGACTTTTAGCCACTGAAGCCAAGTGGAAATAATTCTCTGTAGTTAACTCCAGGCTCTTGCACCATTTGTAACGGATGTAGGGAAACTTCAAGAAGTCTTGTTCTACGAGCAAATTTCTATAAAAGGTAGTAATTAATGAAAACTACAGGGTGCGATCAGTTTTGCTGAAGGATTTCACTCAGGATCTGTACAATAAAGCTCTGCACCTTGGTAAGATACTTCTTTCTGAATAATTTGTCCTGCATATACCTTTGTACTGAAAAATGTTTATAATTATATTACTGGTAATTTAAAAGATAAGAACCTGCCAGTAATGTGCATTTCCCTCCAGAGGTAAGAAGCAACATGTCAAAATGAAATAGAGACATAGTTAAAAATTAATAAAAAAAAAAAAAAAAAAAATTACAACCTCTTAAACTTGCTGAACTGAAATTCTCCTATACTTGTAGTTACAATGTTATATTCATAAAGTCCAGAACTAGAAACTTATAGACAAATATGCATTGAAATTTCCTTCTCAAGTTTTGGCAAACCTTTACATTTGTTCTCAAAGATTCTTTTTCCCCTAAAATGGCCACTTGAGTGCTTGTATAGTATTCTGCGAGTCCACAGTCCCACTTAACTTAGGGCCACAAATAGCTGGGCTGTGAAAAGATACTGCTATGACAGTTTTGAAATTGCAATCTTTTTCCTCTGACAAATGATATTTAGGACAGTTTGACAGATACAGCTAAAGCAACACTTAAAGAGGTTTCAACTATCAACTTTAGGAGCCTGCACAAGTCTCCTTTATTCTGAATCTTCAGAAAACTCATAGAAAATACATATACAGAATTTCCACTGGAGAGATACTGTAGGGAAGCATCACACAGCTAAGGAATGAAGTTTTCTTCTGGGCTTAGGAGGAAGACTTGTCTTAATTGCATTGAAATTGTTTTGTGGCTTACAATATTTTCCTTATGTCAATGCTCTGTATCAGAAATCTCTTGAAAGGTTGAAGTAATCAAAGTTCCTAACTCTGAAACAGTGCCATTTTCACAAGGCTTCTTCATGAATGTCACTTTTGAAGAATAATTCTACAGCCAAGATGCCAAACTTTAACATCATAATTAGTACCTTGCTGACTCATTTAACAAAACCATAAGGCTTTTATACACCCCTATGTCATCAAAGTATGAAAATTGGTGTTTCCAATGCCTGCAACACCCTTTGAACTCTGATACTCCTTATCTTTGCAGCCACATAAAAAAGGCTATTGCTATAAAACTAAATACAAGAGCATGTCTGGACTAGAAATCTGCTGCATGTTTATCGTATTTGCACTATCACCCCCAGGAGCTCCTATAGGAGCAGACAGACTGTTCACATTCTAAGATTTTTAGCATTTTCACAAAAGTGAAAGCTTCTGTGCTTCAAAAAGCACCCTACCCTACCCTAACTCATTCCGACAGTCCTCCCTGTGCTGACATCAGCTCTGCAGGTGGGGTTTCACCTGAGCAGGGCTGAGGGGCAGAATTCCGCCTCCCCTGCTGCCCACACTGGGGGATCAGCCCAAGGCACATCAGGCTTTTTGGGCTGCAAAATAAATAATTTGTGTTATCTCTATAAATAGAGTCCGTTTGCCAGCCTGAATCCTGCGAGGCTCAGTGACACCTATGTGATCCTTTAGACATAAAGTGCTGACCAGACTTGCGGCTGGGGTTGGACGTCTCCTCTCTGAGAACTTCAGAAAGTCTGGAGGTCGTTTTTGCCACTTCTGACATTGTGGGTTGAGTGTCTGATAATGCCAAGACAATCCTTCTGGGCGCAGAATTCTGTGTTTTCTGTGAAACCCTGTCTGAACCTCCCACCCTGACTGCCAGAGGCCGCTGGCTCAGGGAGCACCCTGGTGTTTGAGCTTCCTTGAGTTCCTCAGGATCAAGGCAGTCCAAGCTGCCAGGCAGCGACTGGCCAGGGGCTGAGGGGCTGTGACCTACAGAAACAGAGCCCGGATGAGTCCCCGTGCCTGCAGAGGCCCCTCGGCTGCCCCCAGCCCTCGCTCCCTACTCGCCGCTGACCATCGGAGCCAGCTTCTCCTCAGCCCGGTCCCTCAGGCTCCATGCAGCCATGCCTGGGCACAGAGCTCCGCCAGCTCCCTGTCCTGGTCCCTCAGTGCGGCTGGCCCCGGTGGCCACCAGCAGCACAGGGCGAGGTGGCCGCCGAGCCCAGCCGTGAGGGCAGGAGGGGTCAGGAGGAGGCACTGGGCTGGGGCGGGCTGCCCAAAGAGGCACCCGGGGCAGTGGGTGTCACCGGTGCCCCCGAGGGCCGCCTCTCCACGGGGCCCGAGGGTTCTGCATGAACCTGCGGCTCTCTTCAGCCCTGCCCCCGTCCCTTGTCAGCCGAGAGAGCACAAGGGCACGGACGTGTCACAGAGCCCGCAGCTGCCACAGCTTCCCCTGTCCAGAGCCGCCCTCCTGCTCGCTGCAGAGCGGGGAGAGCGGCCTCCAGAGGCCTTGGGGGCTGTGCTGTTGAGGACAGACAAAGGGTGCGGCTCCGGGCTGGGGCTGTGGCCGCGGCAGGGCAGCCCTGGCCCAGTCTGGGCCCTGGGGCTTATCCTCACCCAGCACCCGCCCATACTCCAGGCGCTGGAGCTCCTTGCACTTGAGGAGCTCTGCAGCAGCAAGGAAGGCTTCCCTGGAAACCTGCAGCACAGCAGGAGCTGGGAGATGGCAACAGGGCCCAGGAAAGGAGCTTTGTTCCTGGGGTGATCCCACCCTTAGGGATCCCCAGCTGGGATATGCTCCCACCACAGTGTCTGGGGGTCCCTTGGGGACAGGGACCGAGGCTGGAAGCCCTGACCTCCGACACCGGTGGGGTCAGCTGGGAAGCCTCTGGGGACACATATGTTCAGCCTCTGTGGCTGGGGGCTGCTGCCAAACCCTGCTGGAACAGGCAAGGGCAGGTATTGGAAATGGCCATGCCAGCTTCTCTGCCCCTGCTCGTGCTGGACCCTTCCCTTGGGCTGGACTGGGCTGGGGGAACGCTGCCAGCAGCCCTTGTCCCAACACCTGGGACCCCCAGGAGTTGTCAGCCTCCTCTCCTGGCCCCCCTTCCCTTCTTGCCTGTGTGAAATACACAGCTTCCATTCTGTGAAAAGGTGCAAGCCAGCACAGCTTTCCAGACACGCTCCAGGCTGGAAGGGTGTTTGGAGCAGTCATCACAGCTCCTGACTCCCAGATCAGGCCAAGCCTGCACCCTCCCCATGGCCCCAGAGCCCAGCTGCCCTGACACCACGCTGCTCACTGTCTTGTCTCTCCCTGTGCAGCAGGGAGAGCAGATCACTGCTTGGATGTGTCAGGAGCCTCAAGGCTTTGTACTGCTAAGGGAATTCCCCTTTCTCGCTGTTAGAGGCGAGCAGCTGACAGGAACCCAGCAGTCAGCTCCCAGCAGAGCCGTCGAGGCTGCCCGTGCTGTGGAGCTCCTGGTCCCCAGCAGCAGCTGAGGACACAGCCCTGGAGCTTTTCCTGCTGATTCACAGCCAAGGTGATGAGGCAGGTGTCCTCCCTCTTAGTGGAAAAGGAACCCTTTTCCAAAGGGAAGAACCCTTTGTGCCAGAGCTAGATGTGCAGCTCCTTCAGAACCTTTTCCAGAGTTTGGGGTGCGAAGAACATTCCACAATCTGAGGCTGTGCCTGCCACAGGGATGTCCTGGAGCATTCCTCAGATCTGGCAGCCAGAGAGTCTCACATCCCTCTTTCCACAGGGAACGAGCCCTTGAGGCAGTTAGCTCTTATGTGGTGCCACAAAGGTCAACACGCTGTGGGCCAGTTTCCCTGGGATACTCATGAACCAGCATTACAGGCAGGGCAACCAGGCTCTCCACAGCTGACACTCGTACTGGTGTGCTCCAAGTTTCTTGGCTCCTGTTCACAATTTGTGGGACCTGGAGGGGCCGCAGGTGAAGGTGTTGCAGTCAGTGGAGTGCAGCCTTGTCCTCAGCTGCCCTTCCCATCCCTCTCTGCTGCTGTAAGGTGGTTTCAGGTGTACCTGGGCTTGGGAGGGAGACAGGCTGGGCTCATGGGCACAGGGCACTACAGAGACCCAGGGCTTGCTGGTGGGCACAACTGGAGCTGTGCTGGGACACCCCTACTTGGGAACAGCAGGAACGTTCCCTCCAGGGAAAGCCCTGCCCCATTTATGTTGTGATGGGTGGGAGACTGTCCATGGGGGTGACACTGCAGCAGAGGGACACGGATAGCCCCATGTCCAGTGACCCCATGCAGGCAGTAGGGTGGGGGAAATGTGTGTGTGTAAAATTTTGGGGTTCCCTAAACCCTCTGGGCCCACCCCATAGTTATCCCCCCTCCAAGGCCTGCTGGAGAAGGTTGGCTTTCCTATTAAGCACAAATAGTCATGCTTAATAATTATTTAATAGGTGATAATGACAATCTTCCAGATGTGAGTCAGTAGAAATTAGACATTTTCACTCCAGAAAGAGGATTACATTATTTTCTAGAGGAGCTGCTCTGGAAATTAAAACCTACCAGAACCCCAAACTCTCCAGATCTCTATAAAAACCAATGAGAGGTTCTCTGACTGGCAAGAGAGCAGCATATGTGAAAGACAAGCAGGCTGCTAAAATCTGGTTTTCTGAAATTCTGTGCTATATTTGTCCAGAGATGTGGAGCACATCATCTTCACAAGCACTCACCTTAACTCAGAGAAGCTGGGATACTCAACATGTCTGCTGTTAACTGCTACATGCCAGATTAGAGCAAGTGTTTAATTTTCTTTAAGATGTTTAATTTTGCACTGACTCACACAACAGGTTTGCTTTCCTCCCCTGCCTCTAAGGGGGCAAGGATCTGTTAACTAAGACTTTGAATGGTGATTAATCGGACAAATTCACATAACTAGCCTTTGAATACAAATGTGACAGTTTCATAAAACAAATTACAAAGTCTCTGAAGATGGCAATAATTGATGTTTCTCTAACCATGCGCATTCAATGAGAATTAAAGTTGTCCTGTCACAGGACCAGCCACAGCGATCCACTCTCATGTACTAGTAGGGTTAATGCCTCTGTAGCTTCATGGCGAAAGCTTTTTTTTTAACCAAAAACTAGTACTTCTGTGTAAGTGTAAGCTGTCTCTGCTAACAACTGAGTTCTTTAGCAAGGATATTCTGTATTTACAGTCTGGTTTGTAGCTTATTCTGCAGAAATGCAGCTTTTCCAGTTTTGCATGGTCTTTTTTAAAGTGAGCCTAACCTGACCTTCATGTGGAACTGTGTACTTATGGTTCCTGCTTCTCCTTTATCTTCCATAGCTTCTCTCTCTCTCTCTTGTTGTTTTGAAATCACTGTGAGGAGTGATTTCAACCACAGCTAACAGCCATATCACTGCTCCTCCCTGTGGGTAGCTCTGCAGTGTGGGTAGACAACTCCCTGGGCTGTTTCAGCCAAAACCAAACGCCCAGCCCACATGTTTGTCCTTTCAAACACATGTCCCTGCATGGCTCAGCATCTGCCTAAGCAAGGCAAGCTGGAGAGTGGTGGTTTAGATGATGATTTACATGATGAAGACCAGCGCAGTGCAGTTCTTGTGATGGTTCTCTGTTTCTGTTCCTCCTGCTCTGCTTCCCCTGCACTCCTCGATCTTCCCACCTGTCACAGGCACAGGCTGCGTGTCTGCATCCCTAATGTGTTTATTCATCCTATTTTGGCTTCTCCTGGAGAAAGAGATTCTGCAGAACACTAAACACAATTTTCTAAGAAAAATTTCAGCGTGAAAGATTCAGCAGAATGAAAAGCAGACTTTCCCTTCCACCTCCTTTTTTTAACAGCAGTTAAAAAAAAAAAAAGCAGATTTTTTTTTAATGTCATTTGTTTATTTTCGTATCATATACTCAGCTCAAACCATATTGATAGCTCTGTTTGAATCCTGGTAGGACACAGTGCTAAATGTATATTTTTAAAGTATTTTTTAAGGAAAGGCTTCAAGTTCTGCATGAGGGAACCTACAAAGTGCAGTATAGTCATACTTAAGTTACTGCTGTACAGAGCAGCAATTAGAATTTGCACAGGGACCATGCAGCAGTCACAGCTATCATTTTCAGAACACTGAAGCCAAAAACTAGGGAGGAGTATTACTATTACCCCATCTGCTTATGTGAGGAGTCTCCAGATTTTGCTGTCTTTCTAAACAGCTGCAGACACCCCATGCTCTCTCCTCCTGCCGTGGCTATTACAGAAAAAAACACCTCTATTCATTTTTTGTTATTTTGTGGTTTTGTTTGAAAGACAGGTGTCTGGTAAGGAAGGCAGAAGCCTCTCTTGAAATGGAAAATATAAACCCCCTTCCTCCAAATTATTATAATTTTGAAATTAAGGGGCTCTCAGGCAAAGATATGGGAATAGGAATAACAGTTCTTTACTAGGAAAATTAAAATAAAAATACAGTACTACAAATAATACCAAACACTGATAGACCCAGAATACAACCTGGCCCATCAGCCAGGATGTTGGTAGCAGTCCCATTAAATGGTGGCTGCAGTCCTCCTGGAGTGACTGATATTGGTCTGTTGAAGCAGTGCTCCTGCAGAAGGATGCAGTTTTTCTCCACATGTCCATTGATGATGTAGAAGGGTCTGGTTTTCCTCTGGAATCCAATGGAAAAAGGCTATTATGATGTTTCGAATCTCAGATTTTATCTAGGTAGGAAAGGCTTGGTTCCTCCTCCTGGGTGGAGCATCTCCCAATGGGATCATGTAATTTTATCAGTCTTGCAGTGGGACTCTACGGCCCATTAACAGAAGATAACTCCCTGGAGGGAAGATGGGTTGTAGAAAAGATAAAGATGACTGCCCCACCTGGTTTTAACAGACGGTGATAGAATACATACATTTGGTTACACCCTGCATTGCAACTCAAGACATTTTGCTTACTTTCTTGAAAGGCTAGACTGAAGAGAATAAAAATTTTTTTTTTATTCTTCTTCAGCAGACATTCTCCAGGTGGAAACAAACAGTATTTTCTCATAAGTACTCAGGTTAAGTAATATAAAGTTAAATATTTTTATATTGCTCTTCTTTAGGAGAACAATATCTGAATCACTGAGGTGTCTTGGGATGACTTTATAATGCTTGTATCCCCAAATCATATGTTCTGTTGGTGTTGAATATTGAGTTCTGCAGCTTTAAGACTGATTCCAGAAGTGAAGCAGGAAGAGAAAGAGGTGCAGAGCTTGTTATTAGAGATGTCACCTGCTGCCCTGCATCCTTCTCACAGACTGTGTTGTCTGCAGTGGACTGCAGGAGAGAGCTCGCCTTTGGTTTTAGCTAGCTTTTCTGGCTAGCTGAGGCAAAGGAGTCCCCTGGACTGTGTTTTTTTTCCCTTTTTCTTGGAATTGTTCGAACCTGCTCTGGACTGAAAACCCAGAAGAGCTCACCAGGAGAGGTTTTTCTGGTTAATATTGTTCATTTATGTGCTGGGGAGTGCTTCGCTTGATAAATAAACAGTTTTTTCCACTTCTCTCTGAGGAAATAATTTTTCCCAAACCAGTTGGGGGAGGAATTGCTTAAATATGTTTCTTTGAAAGACCCCATTCAGAGCTTTCCTCCCAAATTTGGCCTAAACCAGGACATGAGGTAACCCTCATACTATGGACACATATTCAGAATGTATTTACTATGATTCTTGTCCACTTTAAAAGTAAATATGGTATAAATGCAAATTATTATATATATACAGTAATTTCAAGACTATAAGCCACACCCTTTTGACTAAAATTTTGGCCCGAACCCAGAAGTGCACCTTATATTCCGGTGCACCTTATGTAGTGGACAAAGTTCAGAAATTTGCCAACCTGGAAGAGTGAGCTGTGAGCCGCAGGGGGAGCTGCCAGGTGGAGGTGGGGCCGTGGGGCTGTGGCTGCCAGGTGCAGGGGGGCCCATGGCGCAGCTCCTGTGGGGTACAGGCAAGCCCAGGGGCCCGCGGCGCCACAACTGCCGGGTTGAGGCGGGGCCTTAGCCAGCAGCCGTGCAGGGGGAACCAGTGGCCGATCCTCGCTGCAAAAAAAAATTGTGCCTTATAGTCCCTTATATATCGGCAAAAGTTTGGAAATTTGCTGACACCTGGAAGTGCGCCTTATAATCCGATGCGCCTTATAGTCTTGAAATTACTGTACATATAATCTATTTTAGCATTACAAAGTTAGCAAAAATGGCTCATTTACTAGGAATTACTGGATCTATACAAATTTCCAAAAAGCTTTTCCAGATTCTACAATTTTACTTTAATCAGTGTACAGAGAAAACCTTTTCTACTAAAAGGCGTATATTGGAAGGCTTTTATTGAAGTCTGTTATTGAAATGCTTTTCACATTTTGAAGAGGTGTAGTCTGTTGGGTCTGTTAAGTTGTGTACATGCCTCATATACAAAATTTATGCTGACTGCAAAATTATGAAATTAAAATTAATAAATTGTAGCTGCAGTGGCATTTTGAAGCCATGTGAAAAGTACTTGTGATGTATTTCAGAGGTGTGTCAGAGGCAGGGCTGAGTCACACAGGTAAACACCACATTGCTTTTCTTTTTGTTTGTTTGGAGCTACCCTGAGTAAAAGGAACAATGTTGATATTCAGTTTCATAAGCCTACCATCAGCCCAGGCACAGTTTGAAGACCCATCATTTACTCACCTCCTTTTTCAGATTAATCCAGCAGGAAGAATTCAATCACACAAGCAGCAGAAAGGAATCTCAGATATAAGAAAATGGCAGGGAAATCTGGCAGCAGCAATGATTACTTGTTTCTTTATGGAAGCTAGTCAAGGTTGAAACCAAGTGTTGGTTGAAACCAATATAAGTTCATAAGTTTATATTTTTTAAATAATGACATATTAATAGATTCAACTATTATAATTTTTATGTGCATAGGAAAGCTACATCTTTTTTCTTTTTTTTTTTTTTTTTTTTTAATTAGGTGGAAGCAGCAACCTGAAAACAAAGACTGGTTAAAAATAAGCATGGAATTGGCAAGATCAACATTTACGGTTTTTCACTAGGTACTTACAATAAGCAGACAGATCTGCCCATCTGCCTCTACTACAATATTCATTTCCATTTAATTTTTATAGTATTAGCTAACCTTGTCAGCTAAATAAGCACCATTTAGTTTAATCTCATTTGGTAGACAGAGAAGCTAAAATTCAGTGATTTCAACAACAAAAAGTTAAATCTTGAGACTACAGAGGGGAGAAGAAGGCATCTTTACAAATAGTTTGGATTTTAAATACATCCTTTTGATTTGAGAGGTGAAATTGAACACATCATGTCTCTCTCTGTCAGGAGAGAAAAGTGTTTTACTTCAGGCAGAACAACTGCAAGACAAATACTGGGGGGTGGGGAAGGGATGATACCACGCTTCTTTATAAGGAAATGAAAACTCTGTGATTTAAAACCAAGCACCAAACTAAATTCTGTAAGCAGACAGAATCAAAGCCAGCACCAAACACCTGCAGAGGGCTCAGTTTGTCCAAAAATAAAACCTCCCAAACTTTGTCTCTTGTACTGCCTGTGAACACAGATCCTTTCACACCAGTGCCAGCTGCAGTGTAAAACTACCCTGGGTTATAATCCTATTGTGCTGACAATTTTGTGTTCTGGCAGGTGCTGTAGAATTTTTTCCCAGCTGCTATCACTCTTGTAATCCAGCTTTTCTATTTTTCCAGTGTTTTTTCTTCTTTTTTTTCTTTTTTTTTTTTTCCTAGTAACT
>PYHW01009906.1:156240-179176 GCA_013186435.1 Turdus rufiventris
TTTTTCTTTTTTTTTTTTTCCTAGTAACTGCAGGGAAGGAAAAAACAGAAAGAAATAATGGTTTGTGTCAGCATAGGCACCATGCAGGAAAAGCAGGAGCTCCCCACTCTGACTAAATTAATTTAGTTATATACACCCCTGTGATTGGAATATATTCCTTTTTTCCCTTTGAAGGGCCGTCACCCAGCAGTGGAAATTTGCAAAAGGATTCCTGCTTTTCCTGAAAGTGATTGCCTCTCACTGGCAGCAAAACTTCAGGAGCTACGTTGACATCAGCCAAAGAAAATGCAAACTCCAAAGCTGGGCTGACTCCACCTGAGGTACTGCACTCTGAGTCCTGAAATGAGCAAACTTGCAGAATTATGGGATCAGTTAGGCTGGAAATGAGCTCTGAGGTCTCAAGTCCAGCCTATGACTGAACACCACCTTGTTACCCAGACCACAGCACTGAGTGCCGCTTCCAGCCTTTCCTTCAACACCTCCAGGGACAATGACTCCACCACCTCCCTAGGCAGCCCCTTCTGCCCTCTCATCCTGTCCCTGGTCACCTGGGAGATCCCTGGATACCAAACTCTTCCAAAGCTGCCCCACATTGGGTGCTCAGGCAGCAGCAGGAGTCAACGTTGTTTTTGGACCACAGCAAGCAGCCTGTGGATGAGAGAGAAGTAAATTTGGGATAGAGAACATCTGGCACAGCAAAATTCTTTATTTATGAGGGGTTTATAGCTGCAGCTGAAAATGAGCCCAGGGGTGCCCAGGTGGCCAACCGGCCGATGGCCCTGAGCTGTCCCAGCCGTGATGGGGCAGGAGGAGCAGGGCAGGGACTGTCTCTGTGCTGGCACTGCTGAGGCCACAGCTCCAGTGCTGTGCCCACTGCTGGACCCCTCACCCAGGAATTGAGGGGCTGGAGCGTGTCCAGAGAAGGGAAAGGGGCTGGGAAGGGTCTGGAGCCCCAGGAGGGGCTGAGGGAGCTGGACAGGGCTTCAGCCAGGACAAAAGGAGGCTCAGGGGGGCCCTTCTGGCTCTGCCCAGCTCCCTGACAGGAGGGGACAGCTGGGGGGTCGAGCTCTGCTCCCGGGAAACAAGGGAAAAAGGGAATGTCCTTAAACTCTGCCGTGGGAGCGAGTTAGGTTGGACATCAGGACGAATTTCTTCATAAAACGCGTGGCCAGGCACTAGAACGGGTGGCTAGGGACGTACTGGAGTTACCATCCCTGGAGGTGATTAAAAAAAGCATGAACGCGGCGCTCAGTGCCATGCTGTTGTTGACAGGGTGGTGCCCTGCCAGACGCTGCGCTCGATCATCCCCGCCCGATTTATGCCGTGATTCTGTGATTTCACAGCCACACTGGCGAGGGGGGCTGCGGTGAGCCCGTGCAGGGGCCGCGAAGCGCAGCGGCGGGAACGGCTGCAGATCCCTTTGTCCGCGGCCATGGGCGGCAACAGGGGGCGGGAATGAGGGGCGGGAAGGCGCGCGGGGCGTGGGCGTGGCCCGTGGGGCGTGGCCTCAATGGCGCGCCTGCCGGCCGTTGGATGGTTTTGAATTTAGCCCGCGGCAGAAGGCGGTTCGCGATTGGCTGGCGCGCGGTCACGTGGGCGGGAGGGCCGCGAGCGCGGCCCGGCGTGCGGCCATATTGAATCGGTGCGGAGCCGGCGGAGGAGGAGGAGGCGACGGCGGCGGTCGGTCTGTACGTCCGTCTGTCTGTCGGTCCCCGCCCGGTCTCCGCCCCGCCGGTGTCCCCCTCCGCCCGCGCTCCATGGCTGACCCCGCGCCGCGAACCCGCGGCCCAGCCGTCGCCGCGATGCCGCAGAGTCCGACGCGCATCTCCCGCCTGCAGGAGAAGGAGGAGCTGCGGCAGCTGAACGACCGCCTGGCCGTGTACATCGACAAAGTGAGGAGCCTGGAGACGGAGAACAGCGCGCTGCAGCTGCAGGTGACCCAGCGGGAGGAGGTGCGGGGCCGCGAGGTCACCGGGCTCAAGGCGATCTACGAGGCGGAGCTGGCGGACGCGCGGCGGGCGCTGGACGACACGGCGCGGGAGCGCGCCAAGCTGCAGATCGAGCTGGGCAAGCTGCGCGCCGAGCACGAGCAGCTGCTGGGCAGGTGGGCAGCGGGGAAAGGGCCGGGAGGCATCCGTGCCACGGCAGCGATGCAGATGGGCATGCGGGCGGAGGTACTCGCGGTGCTGCCCGCCTGTCCCGCCGGCGCTCCGGCGCGGGCTGCGCGGCCGGGAATGAATGGGGAATGAATCGGGCACGGGCGGCGCTGCCGCCGCACCGCCCCGGCGGGGAGCGCCGGCCCCGAGCGCCGCCCCTGCCGGCTGCCAGTGCCCGGACCCCGCAGCATCTGCGGCCGGACCGGCGCCCGGCTACCTCGGGATGGCTCCGACCGCTGCAGACGGAACAAAGAGGAGGTTTTGGTTAGACGGGCTAGGTATTATCCTGAAATTTCTTACTGTACGGGTGGTGAGGCGCTGGAACAGGTTGTACAGGGAGGCTGGCGCTTAAAAAATGAATTGAAGTGCTCTGATTGCTTCCCGCAATAAGAGAGACCTTGGAGCACCTTCTGTAAGTAAAGGAGGCTGGGGAGAGATTTTCGACAGGGGCACGGAGTGATAGGACAAGGTGGGAATGGCTTTGAACTGAAGAAGGGTTGTTTTATGTGGGATATTGGGGTAGAAATTCTTGGCTATGAAAGAGGTGAGGCCCTGGCACAGGTTCCCCAGGGATGTTGTGGATGCCCCATCCCTGGAAGTGTTCCAGGCCAGGCTTGATGGAGCTCTGAACGATCTGCTGTAGTCAGTGGCATCTCTGCCTCTTGGGACTAGACGGGCTTTGGAGTCCATTCCTGTACCTTAAACATTCTGTGATTCCATCCACTGCCCCCTGCACGGACATGAGGCTGTCTTTAAGGCTGCCTCGGGATGAAAAACGAAACTTTTCTGAAACAGATTAACTTCATAATATGAAAATACTTACTAGGTAGCACGTGGGGCATACTTAAAACAAAAGAGAACTGTAATTTGTGTGTGCCTTCCTGGATGTTAACATGTTACAAAATGTAGAATATATACACATCCCCCCCAGATTGACAGCTTTAGGGCACAGTGCCAAGATCCCTGCTCTTGCAGCAAACTGATTTTGAGACACTAGATTTTCCTTCTTAAACACTCGACTCGATTCAGTTGTTTATTTGATTCCTTGTTTGTGTTTACCTTCAATTTGAGTTCTGTGACTGTTGCAGTTATAGGTAATCGCGCTTTAGTCTTGGAAGCACAAGGTATGCCAATGTTGGGAGGGGGGGAACCTCCAGAGTTGTTATTCTTCCTCTGCTACTGTGTCTTAAATGCCCTCTCAGCCCTGACTTTTCAGGGTGTAAAAGATACTTCTTGTGTAACCAGTATATTGATGTTTCTGGGTGTCTGCAGACAGCTCTGATATCTTTTGGACTCTGTTATTCAAAAAATCTACAACCATGAGCTTCTAATTAGTGAGACTGGTTGTTCTTGAGGTTATCTCTTGGCACTTTATGAAGGTCTTAAATCAAAGTGGTTATTGACAGTGACAGGGAAAGCCGGGTGTAGCTGCAGACAGGCACCAACATTTCTTGACTCTAAGGTCAAGCCAGGAATGTCCATCCCTGAGTGATTTTATTGATGAAAACACAGTCTTGTATCAGCTTCTCAATGACACTGTGTGTGGGATTGGGATCTAAATGCCGACTGTAGTGGATTCCCTTTTTGTGGCTGGGACCAAGGCATTAATACTGTGGACATTGACATCTGCCTATTGTGTCTTGCATTTAACTGTGATGGGGTGCTTGGCAAAAACCTGATGTTTTGGTGAGGACAGGGTGTTGATTGACGAGAACGTCCTGGATGGTTTAATAAAACCAGCTCTTAATGCTGTTTGAGGGTTTCCACTTGTTTGTGGCTCTTTGGTGGTGTTTGGTGCCACACCTCATGATGGGCGCTCAGTTCTTAGTCGTCTTTGAGTGTTGTTAAGGTGGATATCTAAGCTTATCTGTAATTCTATTTACAAAGTCTTAAAAAGGAGCAAAGGGGTTTTTCACTTGAACTGGAGCACACTGTCGCTCATGGCTTCTTAAAACTGTTAAGTCACATTATAACCTGACAGAAAGTACTCTTAAAAACACTTTGCACAAGTGTGAATAAGAGTACTGTAAAGTTTTGCAAGGACAGATGAGAACGTGTGCTCTCAACAGAATTTTCTTTGCTTTCTCTGAAAGCTGAACTGCAGCATGATGTATGCACTGGCTTTAGTTTTAAATGTATGTAGTAGATTGGATCTAACAGAGCCAGTTGGGAGTGGGGGAGAAGTTTCAAGTCGTGTTTGATTTGTGTGGTTTAGGTATTCTGGTAGCTATGTAATAACGCTCAAATTAGTGATGGCTTTGGTTCCCTGCAGAGCCGTTTGAGATAAATCTGAGGACAAATGGCTCTCAGGGTGTTCTGGGTCTGTGCAAGGAGCAAAGATGATTTGCCACTGAGTTATCTGAAGCTCATCAATGTCATTCATGGTCTAGCTATTGTGCTATTTTGATATTTTTGCTTGTGCATCTCTGCTTTCTCTGGTTAGCACGGCATCCTTCTTAATTGCTTGATCCATTTTCTTCCATCGTTTTTCAGTCACTCTTTGAATTAGTGCATCAAACTCAATCTTGTAGTTGAAGCTTCTACTCTCAAAGTGCTGTAGGACTTCTCTTATTCTTTCTTTACAAAAATTAAAGATCCGGTCACCTATTTGTTGGATTTTCTGACTTCTGTGCCATCTATATGGTGCGATGCACCAAAAAGCTTGCTCTGTTCGTACTTCTAATCCCTCAAGAAAAATTACATTTGTTTCTTTAGCTGGCACTCCTATATATAGCAGACTTGTTGCATGCTCTCCTTCTAGAGTGTTTGCCTTGCTGTGAGTTCTGCCATAGCTAAATATGAAGGTTTCCCTTGATACATCAAATCTCTAAAGAACTAGGGGGAAAAAAAGTGAGATTAAAAAAAAAAACAGCTTCCCTATTTCTGTTCTGGGGAGGGGGTGGGAAAGTGATACTCACAATTGTGTAAGTAGGAAGCTTGTGACAGCAGAATGGAGATAAGGGAAAATAAATCTCTGTATCTCAAGACTTGGGGAATAAAACCCCCATTGAGGTTAGGTATATAGAATTCTTGGAGAGCTCTTGCGAGGTGGAGAAGAGGAAGATCTCTCTTCCATAGTTTGAGAAAGAATTGAGAGACTATACCAATTTCACATTATTTCCAATTTATTTTCTTGTTTGTGATTAGGCAAGAGTTTGCTGCATGCTTTGCCATTGGTGGTGGCTGTTGTGGAGGCGTGCCTCGATTTCTGTCCTTTAAATAAAAAGTGTAGTTAATTATGACTGCTACAATTTTGCAGTCAAGGGCTTTGGAAGATGCCGGCGGTAGCTCCACAATAAAAATGTCTGTGCATATTGATTTGCAGCTGCTGGGCTTGCTCATGAACAATCAAGGTGAAAGGAGGTAGTTGCCTGTAGATAATGGGATCATGAAGTATCAAAATGTGTGATGATGCTATTAGCAACAAATTATTTTGGAGTAACAATTCCTATTTTTTTTTTCGGTAGAACAGAGCAGCAGTGCCTTGGCTGGGAGTTCAGATTGCTGCAAATTCCATGTTTCTTGAGAAAAGGGTTAAATAGGCAAGGCATACAAATCAGTGAAAGATGTGATCCTTGGCCACGTCATAATGCCATCATTTAAGCAGCAGTCCCAGTTGCTCCATCACATCGTACAAGAATGGATAAAGCTTCTGCTTTTGAGGGGAAATGTGTCATAGGTTCATCGTTTGCCATGAGTGCACACCAGGGAGAACTGCTGAGTGTAGATGGTGGGGGGGAAAAGGTCTCGAGTGTCACTGGAGCAATTAACTTAACAAGGGTGCACATTGTGGAGTTTGGCACAGCTGTGTCACCAAGTCCCGTTGAACAAGGGCTGTTCAGGAAGCCAGGCTGGCTGTTGTGTTGTGTGCCTCTGCTCGTGGGTCAGGTTTCAGCATAGTTTTCCACTGGTGGAAGTGGTTTCCAAGATTAAGAAAATTTATTTCGAGGAATATTTGTGTTGGGGGCTTAATTAAATGTATGGCAGGTCAAAAATCCCTGGCTGGGCTTGTCCATGCTCTGGTTGGTCGTGTGAGGAAATTGTGTTCTTTAGGAGACATAAACTGGTGTTAACACTAGTTCATTTAGGAAACCCATTGTTTACATTGTCTTTGGCAGGCTGAGGTTTCCCCGTGGCAGTTTGCCAGTGCTGAGGGACATCTGCTCTCCTTGAAGAGGAGACAATGTGATTAAAGTAACTTTGAAGGAAATTGTGATGCTGGTAATCTTCCTTTATTATCTTTGGGTATTTTGTAGAGTGCAAGCATTAATAGCAAATGTAATTGTGGCAAGGTAGTGAACTTTGATTTTAAATATCAAAGTGATAATTTATCTGTCTGTCTGGCTTTGAATCTCCATTTGGCCTTCCTTCCCGTCTACACTCTGAAGTACATTTCTGCACGGAGGTTAGGCAATAAAATAAATATCAGGAGCAGCTTCTCATCAGCCTGTGGCTTGAATTACTGTGCAAGTGTGGGGCACTCTGCAGCTGGTACCCTGAGCAGCTACACCATGTGGTGTTGGTGCAGGCAAAGATGTGGCACCTGTTCCAGGGTTTTCCAGAGTGCATATGTGCTGTAAGGGGCTGGAGAGGAGCTGTGGAAAGGAGGCTGACTTGAAACTGTTTGAGGCATGTTTTTGTTGTAGGTGATCTTGAAAAGTGAGGCAGAGATTGGAGTCTGGGGGACTCCAGGGCTTTAATCTGAAATCTGTCACTGCTTTTGACACGTGCCATAGAGCACTCAGAGGGGGAAGGAGTGGGGTGATTAGATTGTTGCAAAATACGTCAAGCCGCTGAAATGTAGGAATTTGTATTCTCAAGTAAGCATGTCTTCTGTGCAGTGTAGGACATAAATATTTGGTCTCAAATGTAATGGACATGTAATGATGACAGGGTAACAGGCAGTGGCTTGATACGTGTTTGTGTGTAGGTTCTGCTTAGAAATGGGGTCATGGAATTCGCATAGATGACCATGAACTTCAGGTTGGATTTGTGACTTCAAGCAGGGTCACAGCTGAGCAGTATGTGACCAGGGAGGGTTTGTTGTAGATTCCAAACACTACATTTGAATAAGATGAGTGACATGAGACAAGTTGAAATCACGGTACATGTATTTATTTGAAGGAAAGCTTGTCCAGTTACTTCTGTTTAAAAATTTGGATACTCTTAGGTGTTTCTTATGTTAAGTCACTTTGTTGCAAAATGCAGCCTTAGCATTTTGTCTGTCGTAGGGGAAAAATATGGGAAACTGACTGCTAGCTGAATAAAACAGTAGTTGAGGGTTTTAAAATTATTTTCATATTTCTCTACAACTGGAGTAGAAAACCAGCCTACTGTGCTGTAAATGTAATTTTATATGGGTCTAAATATAGGTTGCATTATCGGGAATTACAACACGTGTGTATCTATGTCGTGACTTGGGTGAAAGCCAATGCTTTTCAAGGAGGGTTTGATTAATGTTGGTAATGCTTAGCTTTGTGATCAGACTCTTAAGTAGCGGCAGAAAAGTGTGGGTGGGGTGTGGGAGGTGAGAAGAATCTGCTGTAGGGTGGTGGCATCTTGGACTTGGTCAGTGTCAAAAGAACTTTTGAATTATACCTCTTTGCTTGCATTATATTAAGGTGTGTGGTTTGTCTGGCTCCAGATGGTCAGTTCAGCTTATTAAACAGCTAGAAAAATATTTCTTTGCGTCGTTTGTTTTTTGGTTTCTTGGTGGGTTGTTTGTTTGTTTGTTTTTGGTGGGGGTTTTTTGTTTGTTTTGGGGTTTTGTGTTTGTTTTTTGTGTGTTTGTTTGTTTTGGTTGGGGTTCGTTTGGTTTGGTTTTGTTTTTTGTATGGCTTTTCTATTAACTTAGCAAGAAGTTTACGGAGATAATGGGAAGTTCTGCGTTGTTGTTAACAATTCCATGGATAAAAAGATCCATGCACTTTGAAGTCAAAAGAGAAAAAAACCCCAAGCTTCCTCTTTGAACAAGTTGCAAGACTGCAGTTTCTTCTTTGCTTTTATTTTCCTTTCATGAGTCAAACTACTTGAAAAGGAGTACAGTTCTAGGTAATTTCTGAACACTGCTACAGGAAGATGTTTGAGGTTTTTTCATTTGCCATATTCAGATGTAGCTTTGGATTTTTGGGGAGGAAGAAGCCAGCTATTGTCAAGAGGTTGAAGTTCTTCCTGGTGAAAATTAGTGGGTGTAAGGGTGAAGTATGTATTGTATACATTAGTGTTTGTTTTTATAAATCACTGAGGCTTTTCTGATCTTTCCTGTATTCCCTTTAGGGCTGGGATGACACTGCTGAGTTGCTGAGATTTCATCTGGCTTCCAGCATTTGAAGTGTTGAGCTTCAGTTTCTGTTTGCCCTCTGAGAATGTGTTCAGATGAGCTGTCTCATAGTTAGACAGCTCATGTCACTAACAACTAATAGCGCTTAATTTTAATTCTCCACCCACCCACCACCCCCTGCTGTGGCTTTAGTGTCATTAAATTATAATGTGGCTTCACAGACAGTCTACTTGCAAACAAGCCAGAAAGGGCTGATCTAACTGGTAATACTTTTTGTGGTGCAGGTACTACACTGGGTTTTAATCATGTTGTTGTTGCTATCCATTTTATATACCCTTTTTTCTCTGCTGATGCGTGGCAAGAGTGTTCTTCTCAGCTGCCTTCAAGTTTGTAAATACTTTAAGAAGGTATTTACGTTAAAATAATTTAAAGTTTGAGTAGTTCTAAGGTATCCACACACTTTGGATAGCGACATGTTTTGGGAAATCTCCCTGTTTCAGAGTCCAGGATAATTTGGGGCAGACTGGGGAGCAGAACACTGTAGCTCTGCAACTTTCTCATTTCAGGGTCTGACTTGGTAGGCTTAGTTTCAGCATGGAAGGTTTCTTCATGTTTTGATTAAAGCTTTTTTTTTTTTTTTTTTTTTTTTCCCCAGCAGTGATCAAACAGCAGATGTCTGCTGTGGGTCCTCAAACTTTGTCATAGGGGATGGAGAGATTGGGTTTTTGTACCAGGGCAAGAACACTTTGCCTTCCTTTTTCCTCTTCTGCTGCACACCTTCCTTGCATGCTGAAGTTCCAACCTGGGTGGATGAGGAAAGACAGGACAGAATTTCTAGGGAATAATGCAGAGAGCTGGAAGCAGGAGTGTCCAAACGTTAAATCCTGTGGTTTTATCCAAACTGTGGATCCAGTTATGGGTCTGAGGAGTGAAATGCCACGAAGGGAGTGGAGAGTGTTGAGCAGCTGAGTGCAGAAGAGAGTGTTTTTGTGTGTCTCAGGGGCTCCCAGCCTGCCACAGGATGCGGGGAGCAGGTGCTAATCCCACGGGATCAGGATTAGTGAGCGCTAAGTCTGTTGCGTAAAGCCTGCCATGTGTTGTGGCTGTGGTGCTGGAACCTCCAGACATGCATTCCAGCCCTGCATCCCTCTTTGTGCACGCACCTCTCCTGAGCATGCTAAGGGCAGGTAATCCTGGGGAAAAAGGGAACTTTTAAAGCTGAGGGTGTCTCTTTCTGAAATAGCGTTGGTTTTGCGTTAGGTCTCATTTTGTTGAGAAGTATTGCTGTTGTGTTTTATAAGCTGTACAGTGATTAAAAAGAGTAGTGGATGTATTCTGAATCTATCTTTATCCAATTTTAAGTCTTCTCTGCATTATGTTGTTAATTCTGCTTGCTTTTTAATTTTTTTTTCCCCAGTCTGGAAAGAAAATCATGAGAACTGAAGAAAGATGTGCCAGCTGTAGTATTATTAAGCCAAAATCTGTCCATTCCTTTAAAAAGTTCATAGTACAGTTAAAACCACCTTGGACTTCTTCATACTGCTGCCCTTGATAGACAAATGTAGATATCCCAGGCAGAAAAAGAATTAACTCCAAGGTGGAAGAACTTGTTACACATTTAATGACTGCTTGTGCTATCTAAGGACAAGAAACATTTTAATTTGTGAATATGGGTTTCCTTTCTCCTGTTTTTGATAGTAGCTGTTACAGCATTATTTGTGGATAATAAGCTTGTGTTTATGTGCATTACTTTTTTTCCTGTTTGGTTTCTCTGTTTGAATATGCTGGTTTAGGAAATAAACACCCAGAAAATGCTTGACAGCTTGTCTAGACACAAAACTAATTTGAAGGCAATTTGAAAATCTTCTTGCCTTCATAAAGAAATCACATCACCTCTGCACGAGTGTAATTTCTATGATGGGAGATATTGTTGCATAGACAGGATTTGGGTCTGTTTCCTCAGACCCAATTTTTGAAAGGTGCTGCAACACAAAATGGTTTTGACATAAGGTTTCTCAAGTTCAGATTTCTTTGTTGGTCAGCAGTAGACTTCAGGGGCATTTCTAGGTTTTCTTGCAACCACTTTCTCTGTCTTGTTCCAGCTATGCAAAAAAGGAATCTGACCTCAATGGAGCCCAAGTCAAACTTCGTGAGTTTGAAGCAGTCCTGAATTCTAAAGAAGCTGCACTGGCCACGGCACTTGGTGATAAGAAAAGTCTGGAGGGAGGAATTGAAGATTTGAAAGATCGAATCAGAGAGGTGAGAAGAAGAAACATTTAACCATCAATTTCTGTTAGCAAGTTGTGGTGGTTTTCGATATTATGAGTTGTCAATCTGATAAAATATAAATAACTTTGTAACAAAAAAAGGGATGCAAACCTGTAATCTGGTCACAGCTAGAACAAATTGTGATTCACTTTCAACAGTAGAAACAGTGTTGAATAGGTCTCTGAGTCCAATATTGTTGAGTTTTATTAATGACATGAATGGTGGAAGAGACAGGTCTTAAAATTGCAGGTACTAGAATTATGAGGGATATTACTTGGGGGGAAAAAGCAGGTCAAAACTCAAAGTACACTTGACACTTTTCAGAAGTGTTTTGAGGGGGCAGATTGACTTCTCAAGAACAGATAATAACTGACAAATAACAGTTTCATTCTGTTCTCCTTTTGGTTCTGACTATGGTTCTCCATGTTCTGATGGAACCATGAGGAAGAAAAACCTCTTGTCCTAGTTTTGTTAGCCTTTGGATTTGTGATCTTCAGCATCACCACCTCCAGGGGACGGTTTGTAGAGACCAGGAAACTGGTGTTTTCTGTGAAAAATTAAATAGCAATTTTAATACCATTTGCTAATGTGAAACACATAGAACTCATTTGTATAAGCAACTGCAAAAGTGTGTGTGTGATATATGCTATTACTGGGATAAATATTGAGATTTCATTGTGAAGCTGACCCTTAATGTGTAGTTAACTGTAGTTCTGTGAGGCCCTGGCCATTGTGTGAGTTCTGCTGCATAATCGTTGTGTTGATTCTTTTATTTCTTAAAGCTTGAAGGTTCTTTAGCTGCTGCCAAGGACCAGCTTATAAATGAGACCTTACAGAAGGTGGACCTTGAAAACCGTTGTCAGAGCCTCATTGAGGACCTGGAATTCCGTAAAAATATGTATGAGGAGGTAAATTTAGCCTCAAGAATTAACATTTTTAAAGAGAATAAGACATCTGGGGGTCGCTCTAGAATAGGAAAATAATTTAGGTTGGGAAGTACCTCTGCCAGTTGTCTGAACTCCTACTCAGAGTAGGGTTTACCTCTGTTCTAGCATGGAGATTTCTAACCTTCTTTCTCTAGGAAAAAATTATTTTAACTCTGAATTCTTGTGGTAAAATAACTTCATGCATCATGTCGTTTCATCTTAAATTTTGATCATTTTATGCAATGCACATGTATTTTTTAATTAATGAGAAAGTAGTAATTTCCTGCATTATCCCATAATAAGAAATTAAGTGGAGGGAGAGTCAAACAGGTGCTCTGGATCTGCAATGTTTTTAGTTTCAGACCTTTCTAATAGGATGCTTTTGAATAATGGAAACTAAAGTGGATGAATAGTTGTCTTTTAGAACTCATTTCTTGCCACCCTCCCTTTTACCTGTGGCCCTTGATGCTTTCCAGGAGGAACCTTAGGGCAGTAACAAATCTGCATGACTGTGCTTTCTTTTGTTCCATTTGTTTTTGTTTTTTTCCTTGTTAGGAGTATTTTCAGCTTTGTTTTGTGTTTTTGGAATCCCTTTCTTTCGAGAGAAAGCACAGGCGAGCACACAAGTAAATGGGGAAAGTTGGGGTGGCTGTTATTTCACAGTAGTTGTATTTTGTTGAAGCACAGAAGATACCTCAAGAAAGGAGACGTATATTTCTGAAATATAATGATGATGAGGTGTATTTGTTGAAAGTTCAGATAACTCTCAGAAAAAAATGCTGATGGTATCCTAGCTCTTATTTTAATGGGTGGCTATTGCAAAATAAGACTGAGGAGATTGTTTCTGCTAAAAGTTCCATATCAGAATAATCTGATACCAGAACCTGCCTTACTCTTCACTCAGCAGGGTAGTGTTCTGAAATTTTTTTCCTGTATTTGCTGAGTGTTGGCATGTTTTTCTGGTTGTCACAGGAAATCAATGAGACAAGAAGGAAGCACGAAACTCGCCTGGTGGAGGTGGATTCTGGGTGTCAGATTGAATATGAGCACAAACTGGCCCAGGCCCTCCACGAAATCAGAGAGCAGCACGATGCACAAGTGAAGCAGTACAAAGAAGAGCTTGAAGAGACCTACCATTCCAAGGTGAGATCCTGTTTTCACACAGCTGTTTGATGTGCTTTGTTTTCATTTGCCTTAATGGCATAATTACTGGCAGCTCAGAGGAGTTTATTAGGGAGCTGGGTTTGAAATTAGCATGCGTTTGCGCATGGATTTGCATTTTCACATCTGACTTTGGGAGCAGGTTTTAATTCATCCGGCTTTAATTCATCAGGTACAATAACAGAAGGGAGGGAAGCACTGTGTGAAGGTGATCTGGGGGGAAAAGTGTTTAATGCTGGGATTATTGTGAATTCGAGGAAAGTTCATGCATTCTTAAGCATGATACTGGGCAATGATCAATAAGTTGTTCCATGTTTTGTATAAAAATTCATAACAGAGCTTGCTGAGAAGACAAGACGGAGTCCTCTGACCCTGTCAAGCGGAAGTTTTACAATGCCCAGTAACTTCTGTTTTTCACTCCTCTAGTCAAAAAGCTGAAATCAGTTACACTTCATCATTTCCTTCCTCTGCTGTTGTTTAGCATTCATGTTAGGAGGCACCCTGATGTCTCAACTGAACCTGGTTTCTGTGGCTGTAGTTGTTGCAGTTAGCATTTTTTAAAAGCAAGGTGGGATGTTACAGCAGAAAAGTTCATACAAACTGAATTTATTAGCATCAGTTTTGTTCTTCTCAGTCTGCTTATCTCCAGGCCTTCAATCTGGCTTGGAAAAGATTGTTAAAAATGCAGTCTAGCATAAAAAGCAGCCTCTCATTGCTTTCTTGGTCTTTCTCATCAGGTATGTTTTCTTTATTTCTGGAAACTTAGTTTAAAAAAATAAACTAGATTGCTTTGCATCATTATCATCATTAACAAATTCATATCTGTGGTGCAGCTCACATGTGTGCAGTAGTGTTCAGCAGAAATTTAGTTACTTTATGAAAGTAAAACCATCCAAGACTGAAGTGATAGAATGACGTGGTAGTAGCTTAGGGTACTGGTACCAATTTGCTTATATTGCATGAAAGTTAACAAGTTTGCCTCTTTTTAGAGAATTGGAGATTTCAGTTTAAGCATATTAAATAAACCTTGGTCAGGATGAAAACTGAACTTAGTACTTCAATGAAATGAATGTCTGCAAGGGAAAGTTTTAATCCTAAAGTAAATATTCAGACAACTGGAATTCCAGGCAGGGCACTCCAACATGGTAACCACATTTTAGACCTAAAGAAAGATAAGTTTCAGTGCTTTGGAGCTGCAGAGAGGAACTCGGTGGCTTGGCCTGCCCTGTGGTTTTCGGTGATTCATTCCTTCTTCTGGTGGAAGTTTCTTTGAAACTGATGTCTTCACTTTGGTGCCCTGCAGCTGGAGAGTGCCAGGCTGTCCTTCGAGATGAGCAGCTCTGCAGCCAGCACCATCAGGGAGCAGCTGAACGAGAGCCGCCTGCGCATCGACAGCCTGTCCTCCCACATCACCAGCCTCCAGAAAGAGGTAACCAGCTGTGCCCCCTCCATCCCACTCTTTGCAGCTGTTGGCTTTTCTTTTAAAGGGCTTTTATTTCCATCACAGTTGTTGGTTTTTGTATTAAATGTCTGTCTTTCCTTTTACTTGTCCGTTTCACGTCACAGCCAGAGTTTGTCTTCTCTCCTACTGCTCTGTACTTTCAAATTCCTAAATGACTCCTTTTGATAAACTTTATTTTCTTTTTCTGTTTGTAGTATTTTGCTATAGACCTAGTGTTTGAAACGGGGTGCTGTTAACTAGCTTCTGTGAAAATTCTTGTGGATAGATGAGGCAATTTTAGACAAATGTGTATTAAATGTTCTTGACACTCTGAGGAGTTTAGCAGTGACTGGACCAGCCTAGTGTAGAATTCTACAAAGCAACATTCAAAGCCAGAACTGGAATTTGTAGTTTCTCTTCATCCTAGATACAGTTTGCATCTGGACATCTAAAAAACCAAAACTAATGATGTGAACTTGCCCAGATTAGGAATGTGAGGCTGAGTAAAAACATCAAATAAGTGTACTTGAGCATTTGTAGGGCAGGATCTTGAGCAGAAATTAATTATTCCTAGATCACAGAGGGCGTAGATCACACCCAGAGAGGTATGACATAATGTATGACAAGTAATATGTTCACTAATGGCCTATTGGTAACATTGTGTGCACTGCAGTGGGAAATCCAGAGTGAAAATGAGAAGTGTTAGGAGTTGGTTCTGCAATAAGCTTTTGTAACTCACTTGAAAGTGCAACAAAGCATTTAAACCTTTTTAGGAATATAAAATACTAGTACTGTTTTTCTGTGATACATTTTTGAATTTTACTCCTCCTGTAGATTGTAGTAGGACATCAAAATTTAGTGTATTTCAAGTGAAAAATATAAATGCAGGGGACATTCTTTCCCAATTTTCAAAATGAATTGCCAGAAACTAGTAAGAGTCTTCCTAGTTTTCCTTTTATCTAGTCACGTTAGTCTCTGGAAAAGATCAGGTGATACAATGAATGTGCATGAGGTTCCACAGGAACTGGATGGAAAGTTTTGGCCACTCAGATCTGATTTCTGCCTTTAGATTACCATCATCTTTTGGGGGTTCAGTCAACAGTTTTTTTAAGTTAATTGCCTCTGTTTTGTAACTTCAGGTGTGACAGCTTGGTTCAGAGGACTTGCTTCTGAACTGGCAGAAGTGTTTGTTGCTGACTTCAGGGAAAATCAACTTTTTTTGTCATTTTGGCCAAGATTTTCCATCAAAAAAACCCATTTTGCTGTGGTTTTGGGATGGGTTATTTTGGTAGCATTAGTAACCAGTCAGTACACTTCTTACCAGCACTAAGTTAAGCTTTATTTTCTTGGAAATCTCTTATCCCTGGTGCTGGTCTGGTTTGAGTTCCCAGCACTGAGCTGTGTAGTAGACTCCACTGTGATCTTCCATGAGAACAAAACTCAATTTATTAAATTCCTTATCTGCCTCTTAGCATTGACAAGCAGTTACACTGGTCCCCCGTGTCAGACATGTAGACTCCCTACTCTCTGTCTCTGAAATCTGTGGTGACTTCCTAAATCTGGGTGCATGTATAGCAAACTTCGTGCTTATGGGACATTGGTTCCTGTCCTGTGCCTCTGAATTGGAAAAAAAAAAAATGAAATGTCAAGGGACTATAAAACAGAAGGAAGCATGCTTATGGAAAATAAACCCTAAAGCTGCCATCATTTTGGGCTCTCTTTGATAAGGATTCCATTCTGAGTGTACAATTTTGAGATCTGCAGGCTTGATGGAATTTTTGAAGCAGGAGACAAATCAGATTTCAAGGAATGCTTATCACCACACTCTGAGCAAGCCTTGTAGGCTGTAAGGACAAGCAGGCAGGTTTTCACTGACAACAGCCCTTGTTCCTTTAGAGGAGCTGCCTCCCAGAATTCAGAATTAGCAGCACCAAGCCAAAGCACAAAGCAGATATCTGGAAACTACAGAGCACTTAAACACCTCCAAGGGTGGCAACTCCTCCACCTGCCTCCCTGGGCAGCCCATTCCAGTATCTTACCACCCTTTTGGTGAAGAAATTTGTCCTAATGTCCAGCCTAAACCTCCCCTGGTGCAGTTTAAGACTATGTTCCTGTCTCCTGTCTAGCACGTGTTAAACAGTTAAACTTCTTAATCTCAATTTTTCTTTCCCAACTAAATTCAAGTACAGTAGCATATTTTCAGACCTCAGAAAAATGGAGCAAAGTAGTTGTTTTTCTAAGGATGTTGCAAATTTCACTGGAATTTGAGGTGTTGGTTTTGCAGTAGGTGAGGTGGAGAACAGGGATTTGAACACAGAAGAGTTTGAAACAGTTAAGTTTGAACAGTCAGAAATAGGGGAGGACGTAACTCCTGTGTTTTGAATTCCCTGCTGCTTGAACAGCAGAGCATGTGGAGGCTTGGGTTGGCTTTCCTTCGCACCATCATTGATGTTTTCAATGCTTTTTTTCTAGAGTAGAATGTGGCAGGACAGAGCACAGGACCTGGAGAACACCTTGGCCCAGGAACAGGAAAACTGCCGCAAAACACTGGCAGAGAAGGAGAAGGAAATTGCAGAGATAAGAAATCAGATGCAGGAGCAGCTGACTAACTATGAGCAACTCCTGGATGTTAAACTGGCACTTGACATGGAGATCAATGCATATCGGAAATTGCTGGAAGGTGAAGAGGAGAGGTAGGAAGGGACATTGCTACAAGGTGGTGTCTCTGTTATCTCTATGCTTTTCTCATCTCTTTCTCTGTTAAGAAGCAATTTTTAATGGTGCTTAACTGCTTTCCAAGGCACTGTTTTTGCTCCCTCCTCGTCTGACGCAGTTCTAAGTCGCCATTGAGACCAAGCACACCAATTATCAGATCACCTCTCAAGGCAGCAGATGCCACTTCTTTTTATTTTTTTAAGATCCAGCACAGAAGTAGTGAATTATCATTTGTATCCCTGTTTGGTGCCATGGTTAATGTTCTTCAAAATTAATTGCAGGGTTAATTAACTGTTACTTAAGTTTTTCTAATATAATCATATAAAATACAATAAAATCATAGCCATTATGATTGCCCAGCTCATCATCCACCTGCATTTTCCACATCTGGCCTCAGAGTTCTTCCAACACTGAGAGTTTTCACCTCTGTCACAACTGTCATTTAAAGCAGTTTGATTCTTTGCTGTATTCTGAGCTGCTCGCTGCTGATTACTCTCAAGTGTGGGGATGAAATACCCAAAGGTTTTATGCCATTGTGTTTTTGCATTAATTTTCCACAGTGGCTTAAGTTTCCCTAGGGTTTTTGTTTCCTTTTAGTCTTTTAGAAATGCACAGAAATGCTTTTATGCTCTTAATGTAGTAGTCCATCGATATTCTGTGCTCCAGGAACATTAGTCAGCTGTTTAACAATGTTTTATTCACCTGTTAAGTACTTCAGCCTTCACTTCTTCATGTAACATGCTTTGTTTGCTGTGTTGCTGTATAAATCTGTGAGTAGAAGAAGAGATGGAAGAAAGTTTATTTAAAAAAAAAAAAGGTGGGAAAAGTGTAACCAAATCATGGAATCATTAAGGCTGGAAAAGGTTTGAGTCCAGCTGTTGACCCATCACTGCCATGGTCAGCACTAAACCGTGTCCCCAAGTGCCATATCCATGTGTGTTTCCAACACTTCCAGGGATGGCGATTCCACCACTTCTCTGGGCAAAGCATGGCTGCTTTTTCCGTGAAGAAATTCCTCCTGATACCCAGTGTACAACATCCCTGGCCCAGCCTGAGTTGTTTCTTCTCTGTCCTGCGTTCCCTGCAAGCAGAGCCCGATTCCCAACTCGCTTAATTCTCCTGCCAGGGAGTCATGGACAGCAAAGAGATCTCTCCCTGAGCCTCCTTTTCTATGATGTGATGTGTGTGTGTGTTTTCTCCCTTCCCCACTCCAGGCTGAAGCTGTCCCCCAGCCCTTCCTCCCGGGTGACCATCTCACGAGCCTCGTCCAGCCGCAGTGTCCGCACGGCCGGCGGCAAGAGGAAGAGGATCAACGTGGAGGAGTCTGAAGCCAGCAGCAGTGTGACCATTTCCCACTCCGCCTCTGCCACAGGGAACGTGTCCATCGAGGAGATAGACGTGGATGGGAAGTTCATCCGCTTGAAGAACACTTCTGAGCAGGTTTGGAAGTGCCCCACACGTGTCACGAGTTGAGGCACAACGGCGTCCTTGGGCTTTGTGCTGACCCTGTGGCACTGAGGAACTGGTGTGTCTGAAAGAAAGCTTTGACACACTGTTCTGCATTGATGGTGACTTTTTCCCACGGATTTTCAGTGCTCTTGTTTCACTGCAAAGTCCACCAAATCTGCTTTCTGCCTTGCAAGTAGTGCACCTATAAAACTTCATGGATGACGTTGTTTCTGATAAGAAATACCGCAAGCAGACACCAGGCTGCTTTAGAACACTTTTCAGCATTTTCTCTGCCTTAAAAAGGCCTAAAAGAAATATACAGTAATTTCACGACTATAAGACGCACCCTTTTGACTAAAATTTTCTCTTGAACCCGGAAATGCGCATTAAAGTCCGGTGCGCCTTATATGATCTACAAAGTTCAGAAATTTGCCTACGCAGAAGTGCAAGCCGTGAGCTGAGCCACGAGGTGAGGCAGGACCGGGCAGACTCCAGCCAGCAGGAGGAGGCATGGGGAGGGCACTTGGGGCTGTGTTTAAAGGCTACACCAATCTTTGAAAAATGTTTGCAAATTGAGCACATGCCAGTAATTTGTTTGCTAAAAAAAAAAAAAGGCGCCCTATAGTCCAGTGTGCCTTATATGATCTACAAAGTTGCAAAATTTGCCGACTCCCAGGAGTGCGCCTTATAGTCCAGTGCGCCTTATGGTCATGAAATTACTGTACACAGATGCAGAATAAAAGGCATAGATGAAATTAACTGCCGGTGTTCCTTGTATCTGCATAGAGCTTTCCTAAATCATAGGTTTTCTTCTTCCTTGACTGCACCCAAAATTTTATGAGCCCTCAGTTCCCATGCCAAAGCCACTGTTACAGTGGCTACTGAGCTTATTTGGTTCTGTGAGTAAGTTGGAATTTATATTCAGAGGATACACATATCTACACAAATGAGGAGTCCTTTGATAAATAATAATCACAGCTTTTCCTTACATTGCCTTCAAAATGATGCTGTAAGATACAGTACGTTTCCCTCCTTTATCTTCACTGAAAGGCAGCTCATCATGATGATTTAGGTGACAAGGACTGGCCTGGTTCCAAGTGTCCCAATCCCCTCTAATCAGTGAGGATATGGACATGCTGCTCTAGACAGGGATAATGTGGGTTGTAATTACCTGTAATTACCACACCTGGGGAGCGATGCTTTCATTTAGTGAATTCAAGAAACCTTGACATTTCTCTTGGTCTAGACATTTCAGTGTGTAGATGACTCAATTCAGCCAGGTCAAAAATTATTTCTAGTGAGTCAGAATCTGCCTTTTTTTTTCTCCTTTTTTTTTTTTTTTTTTTTAGCTTCCAGCTTGCCACATACATACTTGTTCACCACATAGAACCTTTTATTTAATCTGCCAACACATCCACTGTTTCATGAGCAAGGAGAAGCATCAGTTTTGTTCCCAGTAATCATGGGTGGTTCATGTTTTTAGCACTTTTCTAGGGGGTCTAGATTTGAGCACTTCCCTGCAGTGCAGTGTAATAAACTACTTGGGGAATATTCACGAGTGTTTCAACAGTTAAAATAAAAAAAATTATAAAATCTTTTTTAAATATGGTATGTTTTGGTGCAATGATAAACTGAATGTCAGCATCCATTGAAATATATGACTGTTTATTTTATATAATTTTAACTGACAGTGGCAACTGTTGAATGATCAGAAACTATGTTGGTGGGAGAGTTTAAAAAATGCTTACTATTGCTTTAAATTTAAAAAATGAAGCAGTCATTCTATAAAGATGACTTGTATATGATTTGTTAATGCTTTTCAAGTACCTGATAGGAAAAAAAATACAGGGAGTATGTGGTGGCAGGTATGTATACATAAAAATACTTTAAGAATACTTACAACAGTATTTTGGTCTATTTGCCATTCTGTGCTTCAAAAAACAACAAATATTTTAAAGGGGATTTTAATATTTAATACATATCTGTAATATGTATTTCTCTGGACCAAGTGATAACAAAACTGATGCAAATCATATGCATTAGTCAAGTTAACATCAGAACTCAAAAGCAGGATGTATTAAGCTGTGACTTCAAATAAGAGATAAGGTAGATTTGCTTACAATTATTCTACTTCCATGCTGAAGATCAAGTGGTGATAAACCCTTTCACTCAAAGTTTTGTGTGTGTCATAACCTGAAAGATAAAACACCCTACATGCATAGGAAAAACGATTAAATTGTTTGGGGTTTTTTTTTTGTCTCCCTTTTCTTAGGATCAACCAATGGGAGGTTGGGAGATGATCCGAAAAATAGGAGACACTTCTGCAAGTTACAGATATACCTTAAGATACGTACTGAAGGCAGGCCAGACTGTTACAGTAAGTTCTCAAGTTTCTGCTGCTCACTTGAAATGGACTTCAGGCTAACTTCTGTGGGTCAGAATTCACAATTTTTTTTAGTTTTGTCCTTCCTGTGTGCACATTCAGGAAATTATCACCTGTGTTTGTGTTGGGCATTCATTGTGTGACTTGCTGGGACAGTTAATGCAGAGAGATGTTATTCAAAACATTCTGTATGAAGCACTAATTTTCACCATGTACAGGTGAAAATTTTACATCATATAACATATTCTGAAGTCCCCGCATTGAAAACACATGTGTTTTATTGTACAAAACTTTGGGAGGTATTTGGTTTTTCTCGCTGGAAGAAATTCGCAGTGTCACTTAAATAAAATACATTAACTGAATCAATTTGGAAATGTAAGACTGGCAAAAAAATGTTCCTGTGTGATTTCTGTTGTCAGATCTGGGCTGCAAATGCTGGAGTAACTGCGAGCCCTCCCACTGACCTCATCTGGAAGAACCAGAATTCCTGGGGCACCGGTGAAGATGTGAAAGTTGTGCTGAAAAATTCTCAGGGAGAGGTAAAGCACCTCAGATTTGTGTGAGCTTTTTCTGTGGTGGCATTGCCTACAGAGATGCAGGTTAGGGCACCACACAGAAATGCACTGCAGCATTTGGTAAAGCTTTCTCCTTTTGGAGAGTTAGCTGCAGTTTAGAAATGCTTCTACTGAAGCCTGTGACTGTTTTTTTTTTTTTTTTTTTAGTCTCTATTGAGTCTAAATAGTAAGAAAAATTATTTGTTCAAGGACCTCTCTCATGCCAGGAGCTGGGCAGTGCCTTAGAACATACTTTGAAAAAAAAGTTTTGGTAAACTCTTCAGTGACTTATCTTCTAAATTAGTTTTCTGGGAGCCTGTGTGTTTATAAGAAGTGGGGAGTCCCACAGTGAAACCCACGTGGAGCAATGAGGAGTTAATTTAGGTGTGGTATGATTTGAAACCTGGGTGGGACAGTTACTGTGGCATGCTGCAATTGAAAGAAAATATTTAAATATATATGAAAGAAGTAGATTTTGGAAGAACCAGATGAGTATTTTGTCAGAAACACTCCTTTTTAATCATTGAGAGTTTTAAAACTAAGCTGTGTATGCTCAGCAATACCTGAAAAGTATACAGATAAAATGAATAAAGATAGTTTTCCCAGCAACTAGAACTTTAATTTCTTGAAGTCTTAAGCAGGTGAGCAACAGATGATTTTCCTCTTTAAGAGCTGAAGTGTTAAAAATGTTTTGCAGGAAGTTGCTCAGAGAAGCACTGTCTTCAGAGCAACAGCACGTAAAGGGGAAGATGAAGAAGTTGAGGAAGAAGTAGCTGAACCTCTGGATGAGGAAGACATTTACCGCGAGCAGGTACTTTCTTTCAGGGTTTACACGGTTATTTTCACTGAAAAAGTTGCAATATAAGTCATTAATTACTTTTTTAAAAAAATCAAATCAGGTATGGATGTTTTATTTTTTTTTTTTAATCAGTAATTATTGGAACATGGAGCTCTGTCTTACTGAAGCCAGTGTAAAAAGTACTGCCTAATAAATCCTCTTGCAAGGAAGTACATTTTTTTAAAGTTTTATGATCTGGGCATTTTTTTCCCCTCTTAAACTCTGTTCCTCCCAAGATTCCCTCTCCCCCAGCCAATTGTTTCTAGTAAAGCTTGGCTTAAGCAGGTACATTTGCTGAAAGTTTTGAGAGTTTAAATCTCTTGTTGTCTCCAATAGTGAAAATCATGTTAATATCTTCTGTTCATCTATTATTTTCTGATAGACAAGATTTGAGATTTGAAAACTCTTTGAGTGAAAATGTCCCTGGCATGCTGAAAAAATGAAGTTCTGTAAACCAAAAAGAAAGGAGTGTGTTGGAAATCAGGGATATTAGATTTATTATATAAAACCTCTCAAGGTTATTCTGCATGCTCCCTGATTAAAATATAGCATTTATGCATATTTTTATGATACCTGTCTTCTATTACTCCTCAATAGGAAAGAATATGTAACATTCTTTTAATTCCAGGCTAAAGCAGGTTGTACAACTTTGCTGATTCTTGTTTGTACCAATAATTTCATATACAGTAAATTCACGACCATAAGGCGCACCTGACTATAAGGCGCACCCCCCGGGAGTCAGCAAAAATTGCAACATTGTAGATC
>PYHW01009906.1:180153-201121 GCA_013186435.1 Turdus rufiventris
ACCGGACTATAAGGCGCACTTCCGGGTTTGGGGAAAAATTTTAGTCAAAAGGGTGCGCCTTATAGTCGTGAAATTACTGTACTAAAAAGTACGTAATATATAAAAATAAATCAATAAAGGTTTAATCTATTAATATAAAATTAATATATGCTTATTAAAAAGTGTATATTGCAAAGCACAGTAGATTCTTCTGAGTATGAAAAAAAATTGCTGCTGGGTTTTGGGTTTTTGGAGTGATTTTTTTTTGTTTTGTTTTGTTTTTGGTTTTTTTTTTTGGTTTTTTTTGGGTTTTTTTTTGGTCTTTGGTTTTAAATGGTTCTCCCTGTTCACAACAGGCACAGCAAAGTGAATATGACAGAAGCTGTGTGGTCATGTGAAATTCCAGCCCCTCCAGGCTCCTCCAGCCGTGGTAATCCCTGCCTGCAGAACAGAGCCTTCTGAGAAGCACAACATTCTTTTCCTGTCTGTGAATTTTTAAAGCTGAGAGTCTGATGGCCTTAAATCTCCTTTTGCCACTGAAAAGAAAAAAAAAAAAAAAAGGAAATTTTGTCACAAACATCTCAACCTCTTTGCAGGATGTGAGCAGGTGGCTCCTGAGAAGGAAAATTGAGAATTGATGTTCCTGTCTCTCTCAGATTTAAATGCCAGTCTCTCTTCATTGAAACCTTGCTGGAGTAGGAATATTCCAGTGTGTTTTGGGGATCGATTTTTCTTAGATTATACCACTCTAGACTAGTTGCTACGACCTCTTTGTATTTTAGGTGCTGTTGGGGATTGGTTTAGAGTTCTTAATTCTGGAAGAAAATTCATGTTACACCTTGTAGTTGTCTTGTTAAGATAGTGTTACCAGCCTGAATTTTCTTATGTGTTTTTTTCCTAACAAATTAGAAAGCTCTTTTAATATGGATTGCCTTACTTGTCTACATTTTTTAGTATCAAAACAAAGTCTCTAGAGGTCTAGTCTACATTTGTATGGGAAACGGTTGTAATTTTGCCAATGTTGAAAGTTTTTCTGTCCTTTT
This sequence comes from Turdus rufiventris, assembly GCA_013186435.1. Classification (NCBI taxonomy): domain Eukaryota; kingdom Metazoa; phylum Chordata; class Aves; order Passeriformes; family Turdidae; genus Turdus; species Turdus rufiventris. The sequence goes on from PYHW01009906.1 coordinate 181,176, forward strand.
CACATTATTCCAATGTCTGAAAAACATTTAATAAAGTATGTCTGTGCAACAGAGTGAAGTTTTTGGAATTTGTTTCTTCCTGGAACTAAAAGTTGAATGAGCATTGAATCCTTGAAATTGATGGCCTTTGAAGCTGAAGAAACATCCATTAAATGGCACACTGGCAATTGAGATGCAAAGATTTCTTCTGAATATTGAATGATGTTGCTTCACATTTGGAAATTTAATTCTTTAGAGCTTTATTCACACTCTGTGGCATTTGTGCTTATTTTTGCTTATGATTCTGTTCTTACTGGACTGGCTTTTACTGCATCATGCCAGTACTGGTCTAAGCAGTTTGAGCAAGCACAGTGACATAAAGAGAAATTTAGAAGTGCTGTGAAGTAGTTACCTTTGACATAGCCTGAATGTATTGTTTTGGACAGAATGTTGGAACTTGAGTTGGTGGTTTTTTGGGGTTTTTTTTAACTGGAATTTTTTTTACTGGCCTTGTTCTTTTTTTCATGGCAAAATTGGGACTTTTTTACATGTCTTTCATCTTGGATGAGACCTTTTCTGGTGACCAATGTGTGGCATGGGGGGCTGATGGACAATTCTAAAATTATGGTGGGAACCTTCCTGCATGATCAAATTCAAATAACTTTTGTATAGCTTGTTCTTTGATGACAATTGGGGAAAAAACTAATTTCAGCATAATTTTTTATTTGCTGTAACAGGAATTCCTGTAAATTATCAGAAGGGAGTGTTGTGAAACATCCTGCCACAAGGTGGAGGTCTTGTTTTGCTTTTTTTAAATACTTGTACAGGAACAACCCAACACTTCCTGTACTTCCTGCAAGTGAAAACTAGCAATTTAGTGCTTGTAGCTGGATAAACACTTTGCCAGAAATGTTTCTGCTCAAATATGCTCATTCCTGTGAAAACCAGAGTAGGAATTTAGGAAACAAGCGGTTTGACCTGTGCAGCAAACCTGTTAACTGCATTCTTTTTTTACAGTGTTAATTATAAAAAACCTAGTGTAGTCAAAACCAGTGCAGATTAGTTAATGATGTTGTTTACAGAAGTTTTGTGCTATAAATTGGTTTTTTTTAATTTGGATTTCCTTGTCCAGATTTACACATGTACATCATATTTGTCCAAGCAGACAGGAAGATATGGACATTGAAATTAATATGTAAGTTCTGTTCAACAGATCCTAATTATTAATTTTCTCCTATAAATTATGCAATTTTAAATGCTGGTCTTAATTTAATTTTTCTCCATTAAAATTTGTCTTATCAGTGTGTCATTGGGTTCTAATTTGGGGTTTTCTGTATTGAAAATGTTAGTTTTTATCTGTGAAACACTGTTTCATATTCATACTGCACTGTAAGCAGTATCTGTACTTCAAGTTTAAAAAAATGTTGCTGCTTTTACAGAAATGGCCACATGATAACTATGAAGGATTTTTCTCCAGGCAAAGAAGTCAAGTAGTTGATGGAGAATAAAAGCTCTTAAAGCCCCTGTCCCAAAGAGGACATCTGGTAATAACTGGAGATTTTTTAGAAAGGGAGTGGAGGCTGTGTGTGATGGATGTGAATGCTTATTTAGCCTTTCCTGGTATATATGATGGTTGACATCAAGGAAATGCTGGGACACTTAATTATTTATAATACTCAACTAGCTCCATCACAGGATTATATTAGCTATTTTATCTCAGGTTTTGCTTGGTGTGCAATTATTGCTCAGAGCCTTTTGCTGATCTGGTTTCTTTTTAGCTGGTTTGCATAAATACAGGACTTCTGTGTGATAGAAACAGTGTGATTAACCCCGAAGAAAAGCTGCATTTGGGGCTTCAATAAAGACACATTTCAGCTTAAGTTGATTGACTGATAGAATTTTCCTACAATTAAATACTAACACTTGGATGTGAGTTTTCATAGCTGTTCTACACTCGCAGAACAAAAAGTATTATTATTGGCAAGCAAGTCTTGCTTTCTGCATAGTAATAGAAGCCACGGAATGCAGCTGACATTGGTTTCCCCTACAAATGCAGCATCTTGCTTTTGAGGGCAGTGTGTTTGTTGCTGCTCCTAATACCATTTTGTACATGGAATATCAACATTTATTCTCAATTTTGACAAGTTTTATTGGGGAAGTATTTGGTACACTCAGAATAAAGAAAATTCCTGTTCTGTAACCTTTCAATACCAAAGGGAGCACAAGCGTTTTGCAGTCTTGCCACAGCTAAGGTGTGGGGGAGAGGCTGTCAGCAAAAGATTTAAGGACTGAAAGATGTAACCCTTGATTTTTGAAAAAACTGTCTCATGTGGAAATGCATGTGCAACCAAGTTTGAAATGTGGAATAACAGTGGACTAGTGAGTTATCATCATAAGTGTGTGCTGTGTTGGGATGAGCTCTGGTTATTATTTATCTTTATTGATCTGGAGTAAATTCTGAATTAATTCACTCAATGAATTTGCAGATAGCACTAAATTGGAGTGTGGATCTGCTGGCGGGCAGGAGGGCTCTGCAGAGGGGCTGGACAGGCTGGATCCATGGCATGGGCTCAATGGGGTGAGGGACAGCCAGGGGAAGTGCTGGGTCCTGCCCTCGAGTCACAGCAACCCCCTGCAGCTCCAGGCAAGGTTTAAACTGGATAATTGGAAATGTTTCTTCATTGGAGGGGTGGAATTATCATCCCTGGGAGTGTCCAAAAAACCTGTGTATGTGGCAGCTGGGGACATGGTTTGTGGTCAGTGTGGTGCTGGGTCAGTGGTTGGAGGTGATGCATCATCTTTTTCCAATCTTAAAAATTGTGCGATTCTATGATTTTGCTATTGTAGTTTTTAAAGATACTTCTGAATACCCAATAATTTGGCAGTAAAGAGGCAGGGCACAGTTCTGCTTGCAAGGAAAATCCTTCTTTAATTAACCAGGTCAGTGTTAAATGAAGTGCCATCTCACAAAAAGTAACAAGTAAAGATAATTAATTTTTAACAGACTTGTTTTGGTTGGGTTTTTTTTTTTTTCCTTCGAAAGGAGAGCTTCTTTAGCTCTCTTAGTGCATGAATCTGTCCCAGTATCTGTTCTCACACCTCTTTCTGATGGTACCCATTGCATCAAATGCCAGTTGCATATATTGTCTCTGAGCCCCTTTCTGCAGAGTTGTCACTTTGCCCTGTGTGACTTTGTATTGGTGCAAAGCTGGTTTAAATAAATGAAATGTAAATGGCATTTTGAGGTCTCAATCTGGCAGAGCTGTTTAGTTGAGTAACTAAAAAAAAAAAAAACAAACCCAAACAACACCAAAAACTGAAGTATCTTTATTAACTGTTTTTGCTGTGACTTCCCTCCAGCTGAACAGAAAGCTGGGGTATTTCTAAATCTTTATGTAATGTGATGGGCAAGTCCTGCAGGGAAAAGAGACTGTAAAAAAGTAAAACTTCCTTATTTTGCATTACACTCTGAATCAGAACAGGCTGCTTCTATTATTTGCAACTTAAAATACTGGCTCAAATACTGTTGAATACTGTTCCTTCTATGTAACTTATATTGTAAAAGGAATGAAAATTACAAGGTCAGCTGCGTGGGAAGAAAGCATAAAGCTGCTGAGAGGGAAGTTGAGTGACGTTAAAAAAATAGCAAGGTGGTCGCTCATCCTTTTGTTAATTATGTTCTTTAATTAATTTTGGTTTTTTAAGAAGAATGTAACAATGGTGTCATTGTACTGCCAGGAGCTTTGCTGGTTGTGGCTTCTGCTGTGGTTAATTCTGCCTTTCACTTCTATTCAGACAGAAACGGGTGTTGCTGCTGTTGAGGAGAATTTGCTATAATGATCCATTTTTTTATGGAAATTTGGGCTTGGTGTGGCATCTGCAGCATCAACTCATGGAAGAAAAACCAGCTCCCATCTGGCAGATACTTCTGTCTGTAAATCTTCAGAGCCCAAGTGGGATTAAGAAATAATATCTCTGACCTCCCACCTCTTGTGTTTTAGGAAAAACAAGGGAGAATACAAGTATACTTTTTTTTTGTTTGTTTGTTTTTCATGTGTTTAATGCAATGGTAAGTGTCTGACTGAATCTTTCCTGCCACTTTTTTTTTCCTCCAAGAAAGTCCATGGGACACTACTGCTGGTGACTTCACCAGACAGTTCAGCTGTGCTGCTGCAGCAAGCACAGAAACTGGGTTAGTCATGTGTGTGCTAAACTGGACCATGCTTTTTCTCTCTCTCTGCTTCAATATGTATTCTTCAGGTAAATAAAAATGTCTTTACACAAAAAAAAACAAACCAAAAAACAAAAAAAAACCAAAAACACAAAAAAAACCAAAAAAAACCCCCAAAAAACCCAAAACAAACAAAAAAAACCAACACAGATGAGTTACTGTGCTGATCTCTTTGCAGCTTCACTTGAATAAATGTTTCCCTGAATGTTTTGCCACTTAATTCCCTATCACCCTAATAATTCTCTCTTTATTATTATCACTAATAAAGTTCTGAAGAAAACTTACCCTAAAGTATGTATGCAGACATTAAAACACAGCATCCTGACCCAGCTAGATTTATTTCTTTGTCCCTGGCCAGCAGATTTTTTTTAAAAATCTGGAATTCTGCTGAAGTGCATATTCAGTCTTCATTCCAAATAGCTATTTACCTTTGGGAAGAGGTATCAAAATAAAGATGAATAAAGCACTACACGTTTTAGGCATCACAGAAATTGTGATGTCCTTATCTTCAGAGCCTTGTGTAGTCCCCTCTGGAAGAGAAGCAGCCAAATGTGAGCAACCCCAGCCTTGCCAAAATGATGAGTACAGATCTGCAGGTTCATGATTTCCCTACACACCTTGGCTTGTTGTGTGAGAACCTTTCTGTTGGAATGAGGCTGTTATTGCTTTATATCCCCATGATTCTCCGATCCCCATGACTGACAGATACAAAGAACATTGTTGAGCTGCACACTCAAAGCTAGACTGGTCCATAGACAAGTAAAGAAATTCAACAGATTTGGCTTTGAGCACTAAGATTCCCCCACACACAGACACAGAGCACACACAAAACATCAAATAACTTCTTGTCTGATGGTAAATGCCCATAATACCTTGACCTTTATGAATAACAAATTATTAGCCTTCCTGCTATGTCTTTAGATTTTCAGTTCCTGCAGGGTTTGGAAAATAAAGCACATGGTGGTATTGCCATCCATGCACAATTCTAAGAAATTCAGCTGTTCAGAGGGGCTCTATATTGATTTTTACTTCTAGCAGCATTTGGTAATGAGATTTTTTTCTAGTTATTTAAAATAAGTTTATCTACACAAGTGTGTCTCTTCTAGGAGTGAAAAATTGGTGAATGAATTGGGCATATAACCAAGGGAAAGCAAATAAAGCCACCCAGTAATAAGGTCTGATCTTTACACTCCAAGTCCAATTTGGTCACCATAGAAAACTGTGTATTAAACATTTTTAATTTTTTTTGTCTCAGTGCTACCATGAGAGGTCAGGGTTTGCACAGACTCTGCGAAATCCTACCTCAAGCTGGAGTTTCTGCTACTTTAAAATAATGCTGTTCTCTGCTTCCTAAAACTTATCTGATGATCTCATTCATTATGTATGCAGAACTTTCCCTATACAAAAGTAAGCTGTAGAGTTAAATTCAGCCTGGTGTAAATGCAGGATTAATTGGCTAAGTTTGAATTCATACCAGCACAATGTGCACTTCATGAAGAATGTGGTGCTTCTTCATGGAAAAGTACAATATTTTTTTTTCTGAGTGCTGTGTGCTATAATACTTTTGATAGGAAGCTTACTGCAATTTGTCTAATTTTTCTCTTGTGCATGCTATATTCATAACTGAAGAATCATCTTGTCAGACCCACCCCCCGCCAAATAGGAAATGAGTAATACAATTTTCTAATAATTTTGTAGCATTTAAATAATGTGCCAATTTGTAGAGCTCATTACACACAAATTTTCATAATCAAAACGTTGGTATAATGGACCTGCAGATAAAATCATATGAGGAAATGCCATTACTGTGCTTTAGGAAACAGAAATAAATATTGGTTGCTGTCCAGCTGCCTAAAGAAACAGTACTGTAGGAACAAGAAATCATACAAACAAAGCACTTTTTAAACCTGTTTTGCATTGTGAATTACCATAGTTTAATACTTTAAACAATAAAAAAAGTTTGCATCACTCGATGACGCAACAATTAACATACTTGCAGAATCCACAGGGTCCCTGCTAACTAAACACATCTGGCAGCTTAGCAAACGCCACAAATGACTGCAGCATCCATGAACTCGAATTCTGGCTGTGATTTATCCCTCTGCAGTCAGTCTGTAAATTCAAATTGCACATTCCTGGGTTTCGGACACTGCCCGACCCCGACGAGTCTGGGACAAAAATCCATCTTCAGTGCACAGCTCCACCCCAGATCACACGATTGTCTCCTTGGAGCTCCTTTTGAGGGGCTGCAGGCCCAGCAGGGACTGCTGGGTGGAGGGGACGTTGGCAGACTTTGGGATGAGCAGCATCACTCTCTGATTATTCCGACGCCACTCGTGGTACAGCCGGCAGTGGTACCTGAAGGACACCTGGGGACAGAAGGGACACGAGCCACCTTCAGGCACTGCCACCCTGCAAGGAGCCAGCTGGGGCTCCAAATGCCTTCCAGTGGGACAAAAATGGGTGAAAACTGGAGAGACCCACCATGCCCCAAGTGCCACAGCAGAAGAGAAAAGCAGCCTGTGCCCGTTTTTCCTCTCATTCTCCTTTTCCACAGTCTGAAAAACCAGACATCCTGACACTGCCTTTCACAAGGGCTGGTGGCTCTTGTGAGAATTTGGGATATCCTGTCTTGCTTCAGGCTGCTGAATTGACAAACAGTGTAATTGTTTGCAGGCAGTGTGTTCCACCTTGTAATGCTACTGAATGCATCAAAGTTGGGCTTGCACAGAGGCATGAGCTGACAACACGTGTGCCTCAATTTAGATTGGAAATTTGTTGTTGTTGTTATCAGGTAATTTCGACCTCACTGTGGAAATGTGTGACTGCTGTGGAGATGCAACACAGCTCGGACCCATGTTTTTAAAAAATAGTTTGCAATTTGTTTTAGTGGCAGCCAAGCGTTGTGGGAGTTGTGGCTGTGTTAAAGAATGTACGTGTGCAGTTAAAAAAAAAAAAAAAAAGAAACATCAACAAAAACTAACAACAAACTGTAAATTTTGAGAGAAATGTGCCAAGTGATGATTGTTTTGCTCTTGAAGTGTGGGCAGGAGTTGACCCATGCACTGTTATCCTTTCTTTACTGCAAAAAAGATGCCTTTAAATAAAGAAATGTACCTTTCAATGATGTCCTACAAGGGCTAAAAAATACTTTCTTTTTTTTTTAGTTAGATCTTTTTACAGCTGTCTGAGGGGAAGCTCTAAAGCTTTGATTTACTAAGCAGTTTTGTAAAGACAGCTCTTCAGCTCTTCAGATTTATTCCCCCAGCTTTCAACCACCTCTCCTCCCCCTGAAGGAAAGCAACCTGCATCTTCTGTTTCTGTGGAGCAGAGTGCATGCAGGAATGTGGGAAATCTCTTCTCTGAAGACACTGCAGGAGCAGCAGAAACCACTTGGAGTAGGGAGGAAGCTTTAAAAACACCCCAACATCTGCAAAGGTGGATGCCCTGTAAAATGCAGTGACAGTTTCAGGAGACTGAGCTGGAGCTCAGGCTGGGTTTTCAAGCAGCAGAACGTGAGGTTCTTTGAGTAGTAGCTGCATTGTTAAACCAGCTCTTGTATGTTACACAAGAGAAAGCAAAGTGCGGCCCTGAATTCTTTGTTTAAGTACCAATCCCCTTTTTGTGTCTGGATCTTTCTTCTTGGGAGACAAGATAACTTTTTTTGGTGTGTGTTAAAAAAACAGAGCAAAAAGCAGCAGTGTTTTATGGATAACTTGTCTGTTTTAAAGGGATGGAGGGATAAAACATCTTCTGAGATGCTAAAAATAGCATCCCTCCTGCTATTCACTGCTCACTGGGATAACTGTGATGTGTAAATAATCTCTATGCCAGTTTTTGCCTCCAGAGAAGGAAAGCTGATTTACTGGAAGTAAAACAAAGTTTTAGTTCTCCTAATTTCCCCAGGACCTAAAGGAATATTGTATCATTTTGTGTCTAATTTACCCAACAGCACTGAACCAATTCCCTGCAGAGCTGAAGCTATGTAACAGGATTCTCCCACTTCCAAAGGCATGTGCTGCTGAAGAATTCGATGGAATTAACACTGCTGTGTGTGGGACCATTCTCTCCTGCATGAGAAGGGGAGCCTGCAGCCCTCCCCAAGGCAAACCCAACCTCCCCAAGGCTGGGAATTTCCTACATCAAGGAAGGGTTATTTTGCCTCCAAGCTTCAATCATTTGGTAATCCAGTCCCCTGAAGCCCTCCCTGCCTTGTCCTGCTTGAAGGAGTAAAATTTGTGAGGTGAATAGAAGGGATTTTTTCCTCTTACTCTGCAAATGCAATACCTGGGGATAGGAAACAAAACTGAGATGCTGCAGTCTCAATAAGCAAGGCTGGATAAATCCATGTGGCACAGCTAATTAAATCCACCTGAATCCGCCTTCTACCACTCCCAACAATTTTGGTGATGGTGAATTAAGTGCATTAGGCAAATTGTTAAGCATTTTGGTTTTTAAGGCAGCCAAACACAAAGGAAATTTGAACAAAATTTGCTTGCATACCTGCCTGTCAGTGCACTGGAGCCACTAAATTATCTCAGTTCAACAACTTGACACAGAACAAGTGGCTCTCAAGATGGATTGGCATGCGAGTGACTCGTGCTGCCGTTCAGGATGCAATTTAACCTGCACTGCAAAGGCAGCTCTGTTTCTACAGACTTGGGCACATGCACGTTCTGCTTCCCCCACATCTGACACTTTGGAATTGTAAAATTGGCAAGATGTTGCTGTTGGCCCAATGTTGTATTAGAATAAAATTTGAATCCTCTGTGGCAGCCAAGTTGTTCCTAAATCTTGTGTGTGTGTGTGTGCTGTGCCTTCCCCCTTTGCACATCACATTTGATGAAACTCCCTCCTGTAGCATCTTGAACTCCTCCGTGCTGCTTCCCTGTCTCCTTCCTGCCGTCCCCACTGATGTTTGGGATTTGAGAATCCTTACCCTGAAGCAAACTGTCTCTCTGGTGTTCCAGGGGACTTGAATGGTGTGGAAACAAGAGGTTTCTTGCAGATGCAGCTTGCACTTATCAGCACAGAAGCAATGCTCTGTGCAACGCTCCAGAGCACTCTGCACAATTACAGTAATTTCACGAGTATAAGGCGCACCCTTTTGACTAAAATTTTCCCTCGAACTCGGAAGTGGGCCTTATAGTCCGGTGCGCCTTATCTGAGGGACAAAGCAGCGTAAGATGACAACTTGGAAGTGCGAGCCACGAGGGGGAGTGGCCCCACATCAGGGCCGGGCTGTGAGGGGGAGTGGCCCCACGAGGCTGTGCCGGGCTGGGAGAGGGAGTGGCCCCGCAGCAACATCAGGATGCGAAGGGAGAGGGGCTCTGTGGGGCGGGGAAAGCTGGCATCAGGGCGGTCCTGGTGCGGGGTGGGGTAGAAAGCCACCGAAATTGGGGCAGCCCCAGCACGGGGGGGTAGAAAGCTGCTGAAATCGGGGCAGTCCCGGCGCGGGGAAGGGGAGAGCCGTCGAAATTGGGGCGGTCCCGGCGCAGGGGTGGGGAAAGCTGCCGAAATCGGGGCAGCCCCGGTGCGGGGTGGGTAGAAAGCCGCCGAAATCGGGGCGGTCCGGGTGCGAGGAAGGGGAGAGCCGCCGGCTTCAGGGCAGCGGCGGCACGGGGCCTGCCAGCATCGGGTCACCCGGAGCACCAGGGGACTCCTGGAGAAGCAGGGCCCCGGGGACGCTCCACGGAGCGGTGGCAGCCATGCCCCATCCCCGGGGACGCTCCACAGAGCGGCGGCGGCCATGCCCTGGCCCTGCCGGGTACAGGCCGGCCCAGGGGCCAATGGCTGCCGGGTTGAGGCAGGGCCTCGGCCAGCAAACATGCAGGGGTAGCTGGGGGCGGAGCCTCACTGCAAAAAAAAAAAGTGCGCCTTATAGTCTGGTGCGCCTTATCTGATCTACATGTTGCGAATTTTGCTGGCTGTTGGCGGGTGTGCCTTATAGTCCGGCGCACCTTATGGTCGTGAAATTACTGTATCTTTCCCTTTTGCTCTTCCCCTTTTCCCTGCAAGTAACAAAACCCCTGACACTTACCAGGGTCCAAAAGAGGTAAATAGTGAAGAGTGCCACAGTGAGTGCAATGAGGCCGACAGCTTCCAGCCTACTGCTAAAGTGCAGGTGGTCCACGGCTCCGCGCAGGCACAGCCAGCCGGACACTGTAGCCAGCGGGGTGATGAACAAGAAGCACACCATGTCCCCAAAGAGAGTCCTCTTCTCGTGCTGGGGGCCAGGGTTCCTCAGCCACTGCAGGCAGAACACAGACAAGGCACCTGAGGCACAGGGAGGCTGTTTCACCCTCAGCTCAAGGCACAAACCCATCCCTTGGAGGACTGAATGTGGAGCAGGACGTGGCTTTGGGTGCTCCTAGGGAAGTCTCTCATGTGCCTGCAGGTTTTTAATATGCAGCTATAAAGTTCTCAGCACTTTTCCTGTCCTCTCTCACATTTCAGAATAATAAGCCAACCCTTTCTTGAAATTCTGTTTAGTCTCATTCTCAGGAAGAGAACTTCTAACCAGTTTTTCACCAGAATTTGAGAGGCATAACAAAATACAGAGCAAACAACTCCCTGAACCAACTACAAGGGACAGACCTTAGGGCAACTGGTCTTTTATTTGATGTACTAATTGATTAACCTTATTAAATTCCTGTATCACTCATGTGCATACCATACTTAGTGCACTTGATAGCTTTCCTTAAAGAGCTGCTTTTTACCTTAATATTGTTTGCAAGGTTTTCCTTTGTTTTTAGGCAGCACTAGAGACCTGAATTTCTCCTCCTTGCTTCCTGCTGGTGTCCACGTCAAGCTGTACCCACCATATTTATTCAGCTGTGGTAAAGACTGTCTTGAGAAGTGTTTTATGTAGTGCAGCCCCTAGCATTTGCCCCCTGGCTCTTTGAAAAACTCCCTTCTTAACGTGTAAAGGAGCATGCAGAAAATATTTTAACATTTTCCATGCTATTTTAAGATTTTTATCTTTTTTTTTTGTTACATCTGCTCATGAAACTCACAAAGCCATTTTCAACTTGTTTTCAGATACCCACATTTAAGCAGAGTTCAATGCACACAGGTTATTTTTATTAAGAGGGTATATTAATCTTGAGAAGCAGAGTGCCTGAAAGTCAGCTGCTGAAGCAAAGGTTAGGATTGAACAACTATCAAGCCCACACGCCCACATTTCTATAAACAGGATTTGAGATAGCAGAGGTGAAAGAAGTTCCTACAACAGTACATTGAGGCCTTTTAATTAAAGTAAAAAAAAAAACCAAAAACCTCTCATCACTTAAGTCAATATTTGAACAGGAAAATTACCCAGCCCTGTAATTTTTGTCAGTGTGAGCCAAGGGTTTGGTCAAACCTGCTCTACAGCATCCTTTTATGAGTTTTTGGGGTCAGCAGAACCAGATGAGGCTCATGCATCCTTGAACACTTTGGTCTTCTTATTTCTCCAAGTGTGTTACACGTGGCAGTAGAAGTCCTGTCTCACATACAGCTCAGGAATTTAGATCACAAAAAATATGTTCAGAAACTTTTTTTTCTTTGCAGGATGCAGGCTTTTAACTTGCTTGAATTCTTCTGAAATGCTGAGGGAGTGCAAAGTGCTTTAAAACCAGCTATGCATTACTATGAAAAAGAAGTTGTAAGGGAAGATGTCAGTTAAAGAGGAAGGTTCAATACTGGTTTTTTCCTTTCCTTAGCCAGGGAAAAACAGTAACCAGACATGGTCAGTTTACCCCAACAGCAGCTAAGCCTCCACACAGCCAGATCCTCACCTCTCCACCCCATCAGTATGGGAAGAACAGCAACAGGCTGCAAGCAGAGTTTTCTTCAGCAGAGTTTGTGCAAAATAAGGGGACACACATTCACATTTGAACATCTTTTTATTTTACTGTAGCTTTAAAGAGAATGCTAAACAGTAAAAGTCTCACACTGCTTTCTTTAGGGCTTTCAATCCATTTACTCACAAACAACCCCAAGGGTTTATGTACAACAGCTCCAGGTTGTATCTGGTTGTTCTGAACAGGGCTGATTGCAACCTTCCCCCTGCTCCATTTCCAGGAGTCCCTGCAACGTGAAACTACCAAGAGAACAAGAGAACTTAAAGCCCCTGACAGTAGAGGTTGTGCTTTTGAAGGTTTTAAAGACTGCAAAAGAGGTTTTGTGAAAAGCACTCATTTGAAAGGTCACCTAGAAGAGCAATGCCCAACATTTGGTCACTTCTCTTTGACCTCAACAAGAATTGCAGATGTTCACCACTTTCCCAGGACAGACTTCAAAATTTTGGCACCTTGCAGCTCAGGTAGTGCATGAAATAATTCCTAGCTCTGAGCAAAGAGGAAAAACATGATGAGTGCAGGGATGGAAGCACCCATGTCAAGGCATGTGCTGCTGTCCCCACCCTGTGACTGTCACTAGTGCAGTGCACCTGAATTAAACCAGCATTTTTCACTGTGCCATCGAACCTGATTGAAAGTTTAGGCAGATTAAAATGGTGTGGAGCTGCTTCACAGGCTGATGGCAGCTCCTTATGCCCTGTGGCACACGAACAAAGAGTCAAACCCAAGCAATTCAAGTATTAGATGAGGTTGTGACAGGCAAGAGTAGTTATTAAATAATAAATAAAGCCATCACAATTCTGCAGTCTAACCTGAAAAAGCCAGAAGGATTTCATTAGCTAGCTCTGAAGTATAAGTCAAAAGCAAAGATTAAGCAATTTCAGTGGTTGTACAGATTTCAGTCACAGCACTTATTTTTCTCCTGAAGTAGGGTACACTTGCTTCTAAATCTGCTTCTGTTTCCAGATTCCAGTCATTTGTTTTGCGAATGGAATGGGCACTGTCAAGTTGCTTTATAACTAAAAAGCTAAGGCAGCAAATCCTTTTGTGCAACTCATAGCCACACAGGGATCCTAATAAAGCCCTGAGCTGATTAATTACTGTGGCTGTAGGGTACGGACTACCCTGCTGGCCAAGAACGAGAGGTAAGGCCAGATGAAGCTGTCAGATCTGCACTGTGACACTCTGAAATCCATCCTATTAAAATGTGTCAATCTGCCCAATTATTTCTGCAGTAAGTTGTGACTCTCACAGTGACAATTTCCACTTAGTGGAAGGTGGGGGGGTGAAAATAGAGATTATAAAAAGGGCCATGTTTGAAGTAAAACGCTGGCCTGTCTGGCATTTTGTGAAGTGCAATTTGAAAGTAATCAGTGTTCCCTGTTCCTGATCCACAGGCAGCTGGAGTAACAAGACCTGAAATTACTTCAGCAATGGCAGCAAAAATTATTTCAAGAACTTTAAGCATAGCACCTAATGCAAAACCCAATCTTTGCTCATGATTGAGACAAGCCAAGAGACCCTTTGAGAATCCAGCACCTCAGAGAGACAGGAGTTAACATTTATCTCGACAAAGTCACTCTCTAAATGTGGCATCTTGAGGAATGCCAGAAGGGAGAAGTGAAGGGTGAGGTAAAAGGGTTGCTTAAGTTGGCTTAAGAACGGATGGATAATAATTGTCCCCAAATAAATTTAGGATAAGAATCAGAAAAAAAATCCCCATTCTTCAGAGGATCCAGCTCTGGAACAGCCTCCCAAGAAGAGCAGCTTAGGCTACAACCCTTAAAAGCTGACACAGTTTTGAGAGGAAGCTTTCTTGCATCCTGAAAGAGATTTTTGATGCACTGCGTTTGACTGGATCAAACACTGTGAACACACCTGGGGCTGCTCCACCCCACACACCTAATACACACAGAAAGATTTGCTGCAGCCACTTCACAAAGCAGAGTTGAAATTGGAGAAGGAAATCATTGGACAAGCAGCAGCCAAGACCAGAACACCCTGGAGAGGCTCAGACTCTGAATTTATCTATCCCAGCTAAAATGAGCTGCGAGCAGAGCACTGCTGTAAAACACCTCCACAGTTCTGAGCTGCCTCACCACTGCCAAAGGCCAAATCCTGGAAGTATTCATTTCTACAGGTCTAACTTCAATTAGGTGACTCACAAATGTGAAAGTAAAGTGTGTGCACAGTGTTTCTCCTGATCAGATCCTAAGGCTACAATCTGTTTCTGCTGGAGAGTCCCCTCTGGTTCAGTGTATTTTCCTTGGAGAAGTGATTTTGAACATTGCTGGAGTTACACTGCAAAGCTGGGGCTGAAGGACAGCAAGGAATTATCTCCTCTAAACCATTGTCCTTTGAGCAAAAAAATGGCTCACTGCACATCAAAACTTATCAGTTCATTTTGTCATTTTCACGCTGATGGGTCAGCAGCGAGTCCTGGTGGAAGCAGGCTGTACACAAGCTGAAGTGCTGGAAATTACTGTGGTTTCTGGTTTTGTGCCAGCAGCCACCAGTGGGAGCATTTTCCCTTGGGCTTTAAGCACAGATAGACTGATATTCCCTCTTTTTTTTGAAAGAATATTTCTCTGGAATGAAGAACATTTTGAAAGATCAAGAAGATCATTTTTGTTCCTCCTCTTCACATTTATTACCCATTCCCCCCAAATTGCTTTTTTTCTTCCTGACTATTTTTACTCAAAATATTCATTTTAACATTTTTCAATGAAATGTTTTGCAACTTGACTTCACTACATGTAACTCAAAAACAAAATCTCTCAGACTGGAATGATATACGTGCTTGTTTTCAGTGACATGAAAGATTCTGGGTAACTTGTAGCTTTCCTAGGTTAATGTTTTGACAAGGAAAACAAACATTTGACAGTTACTTTTTGGCTGAAAAAAGTATTTATGCTCCAGGTTTTGGGTCTCCTCCTTATCAAACATTCTGTTAGTGGCACAGTGATATTGTCTTCAGTAGGTGCCTTTAGAAAGGTCGTGGTGACAGCTCACAGAGATGCTGATTTGGTCTCAGAGGCCTGTGTATTTGAGAGTTGGAATTGAAATTATTTGATCTCTGTAATGTTATTGTGCCAACACCGTGGCCCCTTGGTGAATGAGTCTGTTCTTACTTAAGTTTAGCCCCTACTTTAACTCAAACTGCAGGGACTATTTTAAACATGGATGTCTCAAAGAGCCAAGGCTTCTTTTTGAAATAGCAAATAAATTTCGCTATGTCTGCATGCTTCTGAAATGGGAAAAATTACATTTTCCATTGTAAGGATGGTGTACGAAAAAACTTTAATTTTTGTTTTGTTTTGATTTCTAGAAAGGGTAAATCACAGCACAGACAGCTTCCATCCAGGATTGGCTCCTCATAATGAGGAGATCACTACAGGCTGTTGCAGTCACACTATGTGTGATCACCCACAGCTGGTCTGTGGGTTAGAGAGGGTTAATAAATGAGAAGCATTCTCTGACCAAGGCTGTTGGCATGGAGACCAAGAGGAGAAGAAAGAGAAAAAGAACATAACTAGAAAAAACACCCCACAGCTGTGGAAAATATTTTTAGAAAGGTCCCGGGAAGAATAGGGCTGGAGAACTTTCCACCAATGATTGTTTCGTTGACTAATTGTGACCAAAGAAGAAAGTGTAAATTGTGTAGAGGGTATAAAAGATGGTGCACTGTTGCAATAAACAGATATTAACCTTCTGAAGTATAGCGTGCATTTTGTGTGTTGTGCCTGCCTCTACAGCGACATCACACCACAACTCAGTTTTCAATTTAGACCTTGGGACATCTGCCAGCTGAAAAACAGGAGCAAGAAACTGAGCTGAGAAGGCAGGACACCAGCATGGGTCAGCAGGGACCTGCTGGCCAGGAGAAAAGGAAAGAAGCAAATGCACAGGCAGTGAAATCAAGGATGGGTGACCAGGGAAGAGGCTGGAGATTAAATTCTCCAAGAGGTTGTGGAGGGTTGGGGTCAGAAAGGCCAATGTGAGGCTGGAACTGAACCTGGAAAGGAGCACAGATTATCAGGACATTCTACAGCTTCATTAAACATTGGTATTTTTTTTTTTAGAGTTGGCATTAAAAGTTTAAGAAATGGTATTTTGTGTTTGGACTTAGACGTTTATTAATTTTTATTATATTATAGTGAGTGCTACAGTACTTTAGTTAACAAGTTTAAAACGGCAATGTGGTTTTTTACAGGGTTTTTTAAGCTTAAACTGTTTAATTAAGAAAGGGCATTTAAACTACTTTTGCTTTTAATTTAATAATTAAACATTTGTGATGCAATGCAGGTCTTTTTTATTTAATTATAAAAGTACTACTTAGACTCATGAAGAAGAAGGTGAAAAAGAAATATTTTTTTTTTGCCCTAAAGCTTCAATTTGTTTTTTTATACACTACTATGTTTTAAAACCCCAAATTTTAAATTTTTTACTACACAATATTACACACTTTCATTTAAACAACACACTAGGGATTTTAGTCCCATTATTCAGTTTTGGAAACCTTCTCCATGGGTGGGGATGGATTTGAATGGACTGTTGGAAGTGTTCAAGGCCAGGCTGGATGGGGCTTGGAGCAGCCTGGGATGGTGGAAGGAATCCCTGCCCAAGATTCCTGCCTCAAGGATGAGCTTCCAGGTCCCTTCCAGCCCAAACCACACTTTGGCTCTGACACACAAAGCTCCACCAAACAGCAATGTTGTGGCTCATGGGTGTGGTGCCCAGTTTTTTACACATCCTCAGGTTCTAAAAAAGGATTAATAATTCTCTGGCAGTGAAAACAAATAGCAGAGCTTGCTAAATGGCACTATAGAAATCTATTAAATGTCTTGCAGGTCCAATCACACAATTGTGTAAATTTTTTTAACATGGCTCACTGCCATGTTAATTTACTGGCTCACTAGCCACTTTTAATTTATGGTTCTGGAGATGCTTGTATCAGTTAAAAGATTTCAGGATGTGTCAAGGAAAAAAAAGATTTCTGTGGAACTATGGGGAAAAAGCTGTGTTTCTTTCTATCTGCTTGTATTTGCAATGCTCTCATTTGGTTTTGTCTGCCTAAATGTATTCCCAGTTAGGCAGACAAATGTATGAAAGAAGAAAATCAACAAAATTCACGTTTCACATTAAAAAAAAAAAAAAAGAAAGAAAAAAGAAAAGCAGATTTTGCCATTGGCAATACTTATTTCAAGACATTGCAAATATCCTGATCTACAAGCTCAAATATATGAGGAACCATAGACATGATAGATAACAAATTCTTGATAGGTTTACAAAAAGACAGATGCAATAAATCTTACCACTTCTCTTTTCCTAGAAAATGTAAACTTTGACTGGCTCCTGTAAGTTGTAGGAAAAGCCACCAGCAGAAAGGACAGATATAGATGACAACTGGGCAATTTAGAAGTATTTTACATGATGGGCAAAGAAAAGTCACCAAACCCATTATCTCAAACAAAATAAGCTGTGCCTTTGAAAACTCCAGTATCTTTCCCCCATCCTGTTCATTCCTGAAGCAAATCTGGTTGATCAGTTACATTCTCCTGGGAACGTTCCTTGAGGTTTTTTGCCCTTTATTGTTATGAATTTAGGAATGAGGAGTAACAAATGTGATGGTTTGATCTGGTCTGTTCACTGACAAGTAATTTAAATTGTTTTTTTATGAGGAGTGGGTTACTCTTGTTTGCACACTTCCTGCCAGTACTATAAGAAAGATTTGTGCATTCTAGCAAATCCTTGCTGCAAGGAACATAAACCAGCTACTTAATTTCTCTTTAAAGGAGAAAGAACATTCTGGTTTGGCCTCTGGACTTCACTCCATTAGGAATAAATAGATTCAAAAAAATGCATCTTGGAGAGTTAATGGTTTTAAATCTATGCTGGGGAGTTTTTTACTTTTTCTTATTTTTTAAATACTTTCTTTAACTCAGATATACTTCTACTGGAAATCTACATGGCTGCTTCAAACTCTCCCTATGTGAGCTGGTCCTGGGGGGATTATTTTCACAGACAAAGACAACTAGATAGAGACAAAATTTTCTCTATCACCTTGCCCTTTTAATCTGCCATTTTTTGGGCCAAGAAAGGAAGGAGGATGGGTACACCTTAATTATCTGCTCCCAGCCATAATATGCTGTATGGACAGCTGCAGTTCCTCCAAACTTTGATTTACGAAAGTTTTCCTGGTTGGTGACTATGCTGAGGAACCATTTATTTTCCTGGCTTGAGGTGTGATCCTTTTATAAACTACCTGCAGCAAATGTGGTGTCTGTTCATTACAGTAATTTAAAGCTGATGACTTGCTTCACTGAACAGTGGAGAGGAAAAATAAGTACAAATAATCCAAACAGATAAAAACATCGTGACTCAAAGTCTTGCACAGGAAACAAATTCATATTTCAGTGTAAGGCTTCGGGAGGTTTTAATTTATAATGTAAGCTCATCTTAAATACTTCATGCATAGGTGTACATTTTAGAGGGTTTTAAAATTTATTTTACCTTACTGATATAAGCTCCATAGCCAGCAACACAGCAGGCAAAAACTGAAGTTAATTTCTGCCCAATATTGCTGTGATTATCCTGACTTTATTTTTTCTCCTAGTCATGCTGTTTTGCTTATGAGCTTGGTATTGTTAATTAAGTGCTTACTCTTTGTTTGAGAGGAAAAAAAAAAGGGTGAACCAACAGATACCAAATCCTGTTTGGTTTAAAACATGTAAATAACTTACAAGCAATACAAGCCTTATTTATATGGTCACATAATACTCTTATACCATTTTTATTTTGTAGCTGGCTGTTCCCTAACATTTTATTATTGCACATAAATATATTTGTACTGCCACATTTTGTGCCTGCTTCTGCACTAAGCCAAGTGGAAGCAACACAGATGCAATGTGGAAATTGAAATGAAGATGATACATAATACTTACATAAAGCTTGACTAATCTTTATGCTGAAACACAGCAAAAACAGCTACGTGAATAATGCCACACATTCCCAATGCAGTTCTTTTTCCTGTGGATAGGCTGCATTAAAAAGGCTTATATAAAACTGGAAGGTTCATAAAAGTCATTCATGGAATTACTGTAGTTTGAGGTTTCACTGTGGTGGTTTTGAGGTCCTTGGCTGGCTTGTCACATGGGATATCAGCTCTGTGCAGGGTAGGTTCAGACCCTGACTCCTTTAACTGAATTTTGCACTGTTGTGAATGCTGAAGGATGGTTTTAATCACCACCATAATGCCTAATTCACATTCCCAGCGTGGAAACACAAATATTTTTTGAGGAGAATAATGTGAGTCCAAAAAAAGAAATGAACCAAGAAACACACAATTTATTGTTGAGAGGATGCGTCTGTCTGACAGGCTGCACAACCATTTCTGGCTGCTGTGGCTGGGTTTTGGGTTTCATCAAACAGTCACCACCCTGTGCATTTCCAGGGAGAATAGTCTCCCTCAGCCAAAATATACATTGACAAAGGAGAATCACAGAGCTGACTCTGGTCAGCTCCTCTGCTGCTTCATGAGGATGGGCACAGGGAGGAAGGAACATGGATGAACCATCAGCCACGCCACTTATTCCATTTAAAGCTCACTGCTGCTGCACCCTCTCCTGCTAACAGCAGGAATAAATTCACATATGACATCTCTAGACAAAATGAGTAAAGTGCCTCAATTTGTTTCCACTGAAAGAGATTTTTTCCACAGCCATACCTAAGCCAGTAGGAAGCAGTGAAGGGATGAGGAGAAAACATAATAGCATGCTGTTTTCTTTTCTTTCTTTCTTTCTTTTCTTTTTTCTTCTTTCTTTCTTTCTTTCTTTCTTTCTTTCTTTCTTTCTTTCTTTCTTTCTTTCTTTCTTTCTTTCTTTCTTTCTTTCTTT
>PYHW01009906.1:203904-238237 GCA_013186435.1 Turdus rufiventris
GTACTACAAAGAAACAAACTCCAAACCCTGACAAAGTCAGAGTACAACCTGACACCCCATCAGGCAGGATGTTGGTAGCAGTCCCATTCCATGGTGGCTGCATCCTCCTGCAGTGACAGATGTGGCTCAGCTGGACAAGTGCTCCTGTAGAAGGTGCAGTTTCCCTCTAAAGGTTCAGTGTTTAGTATTATTTGTATTACTGTATTTTTATTTTAATTTTCCTACTAAAGAACTGTTATTCCTATTCCCATATCTTTGCCTGAAAGCCCCTTAATTTCAAAATCATAATAATTTGGAAGGAGGCAGTTTATATTTTCCATCTCAAGAGGGGCTCCTGCCTTCCGTAGCAGACACCTGCCTTTTAAACCAGGACAAACCAAGATTTCAGGGCTGTGCCCACCATGCACTGACCTCCACTAGTGGCCTGGGCTTGCGTTCCACTGCAAACCTGAAGTGGCAGAGCTCGCAGTAGCTGGTGTTGGAGGAGGACAGCCAGTGCTCCAGGCAGCTGCGGTGAATGGTGCCCAGCGTCCCCGTGCACTCGCAGGGGGACAGCAGCTCCTCGTGGCCGCTGCCCTCGTGGCAGATCCTGCAGATGGGCCGGTCATTGAAGGGGCTGCTGCAGGACAGGGAGAGAAAACTGCTGGTCAAGGCTCATGGCAATAGGCTTCGTTGTCTGTCGTGGGCTAGAAATATTTAAGAGCATGGCACCCTGTAATTTGTAATCCAAGCTGCTGGACTAATGGTTTAAGGTGATTTTCTTATATTCTTGCTTAAAATATCTCTTCTTTTGGGGTGGGGGAAAAGTGTAGAGTGAAAAATTGATGTCAGAGTGGCAGATGTGAGGCAGAAGACCAAGTCCTTCTGTATTTTGTCTTTCCCAGCTCTTGACAAAGCAGCCCTGCGGCAGCCTCAGGAAGTCCCAAAGTGCATCAGAGAGGTTGTAAATCTGCCTCAGATGGGCACTTCTTATTGTAGAGGTGATCCCCTGACCTAAATATTGTTTTCACTGGCCAGCAGTAAAGGACTGCTGAAAGAACAGTGCCTTGCCCTGCAGCACCCTGAAGGCAGGGCCACAACTTCAGAAAAGCACAAGAAGGCAGAAACCTCCTCTCCCTGGAAAGGGTTTCCCTTTCTCTGGGGCAGCCCACAGGGAGGTGGAGGAGTGACACAGACAGAACTGTAAAGAACTGTGCCAAATACATCCCTGCTGTGTGGCTGCAGGCGGGTATTCCTTCTGCACTGCTTTAGGATGCATGAAGTCTTTCACCTCACCACCAGCAAATACAAATTTAATTTTGACCCAAGCATCAAGTCTGGATAAGGCCAAACACATCAGAAAACTCTTTCTTGCTTCTAATGAGAACAAGGCCAGCCTGAGGCATGCTGCAGAGATGTAGATTAACAATATATTTCACCACTGATCTGCCTCTCCAAATCAGCAGCAGAAAGAGCTGGTCAATCACTCGGGCAGTGACAGAAGCTGCAACACTGGTGCTAGAAGCAGCTTGTCTGGCTGCTCAGAACTCCAGCTAGGGCAGTGTTTGGGAAGTGTGACACATTGCACAGCATGATGGCTGTGATGCTGGGATGGGGCTATAACCAGGTGGGTTAAACCATCCCTCCCTCTGCCCCACACATACCTCTGCACGGCAAGGGTGCGCACGACAGACGAGAGGAGCTGCCCATCCTTGGAGGACACCTGCATGACATACTGGGGGGGACAGCTGGTGGCCAGGCCCCCGCTGCTGCTGGGCAGGCTCTTGCCATCAGGGGCTGGAGGGCGTGGGCACTCTGGGGACACTCCGGGCAGGTGGCTGCAGCGGTTCGTCCTCATGGCACTGGGCAGCAGGTCCCCATCTAGGCAAACCAGCACAGGAAGATGCTGTGGGGCATATCTCTCCTGCCTGGCCAACACCAGGTGTGAGAAGCAGCATCCCTCACTCCCCACCCCAGATTTCCCACTCAGCAGGATTTAAAACATCAGGTTTCACCAAAAAAACCAACAAAACAGTCTGCACATCCCACAGGCAGCAAGCCAGTAGCTCTGCCTTCTTCTCTCTGCAGACTCCTGAAGTCATGAGTGATAAACAGAGAGGCTGAACCTTTTGTCACTCCCCCTCCAAATGTTTCAAAGGAATATACAGACTCCAACCTGTGCACTTTCAAATTTAAAGGCTGCCACTATC
This sequence comes from Turdus rufiventris, assembly GCA_013186435.1. Taxonomy (NCBI): domain Eukaryota; kingdom Metazoa; phylum Chordata; class Aves; order Passeriformes; family Turdidae; genus Turdus; species Turdus rufiventris. The sequence continues at coordinate 206,094 of PYHW01009906.1, forward strand.
TGCCAACGGGGAAAGTTATGTACTGGAGGGGAAAAAGGCAGATTGGCTTCAAATCCCCTTTGAAAACACTTCACTGCTGCTTAGTGTCTTCTATCACCAACCCACAGCAGAGCACAGACCTGGCAATTAATCCTGTACAGGGTTTTAGTCACACTCACCTGCTTAATCACAGCCTGTGCGCAGCAGTAATTTATGCCACAAGGTGAGGCAGAAATCACAGCCTGCCTTTCTTCTCTGCTTTACTCTTTCTCACATCACTCTGAGGGTGTTCTGCATGGTGCTTTCCACCATTGCCATTGGGAAGGAAGGGCTTGTGCTGGGAACAAGGAGCCCGGGCAGCTCCTGATGCCTTGGTGGGATGGATGGTCCTGGCTGGGTGTGCTTGTCTTGGAGTATCCCAATTCCAATCAAGCTGTGTCCCTGCCGCCTCCCCCTTCAGGTCAGCCACCAAAAACACACACTCAGGCTGGGTTAATCCCTCTGCAAAAATGGGGGAAGATTCCCTAGCACACCTCAGCACACTTGGCTGCAGTCCCATGTAAGCCTTGCAGGTTGCAATGATGATATTCCCATGTTAAATTCAGGAGGTTCCCTCCAAAAATAAGTGCTGTGTGTCACTCACTGCAGCTGTCAGCACTGCAGCTGAGAAGAATCTTTAAAAACCAAATGTGAATAAACCCCTCCAAGAATATAGAAGAAACCTTGTGATTTGGCTTTGCCCCTTGAAGGGGTGTCTTTGGCAGTAAGATTTTGTAGGACTGGTGTGGATGCTCCACCACTTGCACCACACAAGTTTTCACTCAGGGACTCACATTCTTAGAAAGGCATCCCAAAAGGAAAATGCTTTGGCAGAGCATTTGTTTTGCAGGATTACTTCAGCTATTTTCAGACCAGGCACACCCCAGGGAGCAAGCTGGAGGCTGATGAGACAGCTTACAGGGGAGAGAGTGTGCAGGAAATGGGGAAGGGAATCGGACTCTGGGCCTCATTTACAATGAAAATGAAGCAAATGCCTGATGTCAAAACCATTAACATATAAAAGATGCAGGCATTTCAAGAGAATAGGAGCCACAGACTCTCCAAGGAGACCATGGTGTTCAGCAAACGTTTTAGTTTTAAAATCCATGCTGAGATTGTTTAACAAGAACGTTCAGCTGCTGAGTAGCTGCTTCATTAAACTTAAAAAGCCTAAGAAGTATCATGCTTATGGACCCACACTACAGAATTATGTATTTCTTTCCTGATTGCTTCACTGACCCCATTAAGTACAACAGTGGGTTTATAATTTCATATAAAATGACCATCCAGGCCTTTACAAACACATCCATCAGTCGCTTGATGAGTTTGGAGAATTTGCTGGAGCATCAGAAGATGCAACTAAATGCAAAGCTTTAAAGCACAAGGGAAATAATCTGGCTATATCTCAGCAATGTTAATTCTAATTTCTGCCTACAGCACTGCATTGATATCCCACTTTGGCAGAGAAGATACAGGTAATCCCTTTCTACTTTTTTAAAAGGAAGTTGAAAGTTACAACGTATTTTTCTGAATTCAGAAGAACCATTTTCACACAAAATCAGTGCATGTGTCTGAAAAGTGATACAACTACAGAATTAAATTATATGTGCTTTAATACTGAGCCCCATGGTAAATAATGGAGATTAGTTGTCCTGAGAAGCACAGAGATCCTAAGAAAATCCTAAATTAAAGCTGGCATTAAGGAATTGCAGATCTTAACAGCCACAAACCCCCAAAGTCAGTATTTACCCAAATCTGTGTATTATGTCAAAAAAGTTTTTTCACTGAAAACAAGTGGAAATCTGTCAAAAATGCCTCAGTAAAAGAGAAAATAAAGAACAAAAGCAGGAAGATGAGTTAGTTAGCATTTATGAAGACAAGCAATATTAAATTGGGGAAGACAGAATAACAATACTTATTTCGGACACCAGAAAATTCTGAAAAAAGTGGCTGAATTTGGCATAATGAATGTATGGTGGCATTTAGCTCTTTATTTTTTCTTTTCTATGTTGTCCCTAGTCCTAGCTTTTCATTTATATGTATATGGGTTTATGAGTATCAGAGTGAAAGTAAAGGTGTTGAAGGTTTTTTCTTTATGCAGTAAGTATAAAAACAATGACAAACCAACCAATGAACTCAAACAAATTATTTGAGGGCATGTTGAAACTAAGCAGAAGATTCAAGTGTAGAAGACATCCTTTGCCCCATAATAATTTATATGATGCTATATTCCTATTTAAAAGGTTTATAAATTCGGTACCGAAAAACCCCACAAGGCTCAACAAGTGCCAGTGAGCAAGGCACTGCCACTCCAAATGAGGTGCACTCAAAGAGCACTCAAAAAGCATTACTGCCCTGAAATGGAATTCAAAGACCAAGCCATCTGCAGACCTGGACTACAACTGGAATCCTCTTCCTGACTGTGCATGAATGCACCCCAATTCTTGGATCCACAAAGCATCATCAGGGTGAGGAGTTAAATTATCACAGCAGAGCTTTTTCAAAGCAGTGCTGGTTTCCTGCTGAAGCTGTGAGTGGCTGAGATTTGCACAAGGCAAAAGGATCTTTACACTTCAAGCTGTGAGTTGCAAATGTTGAACAAATACTCATGGGGTTGCTCCCTTTTCCTTTTTTTTTCAGCATCTCTGCTAAGAATAGCACTTACTCCACCTCTCAGTCACGGTTGCAAACTTGGAAACCCATTCCCTTCCTTATTCCATGTTCCCATGGGCTCACCCTCTAAGTTTCAAGAAATGTGACGTGAGCTTGCATCAATCAGCTTCAAGACTTACAAGACTTAAAAATACGTATGAAAAACCATTAGCACCCCATCTGGAGACATTTTCCCAAGAAATACTGCACTATTTTAAAAGGACAGCCAAAATACGAATATTATTATTATTAATAATAGTAATAATAATAGTAATAATAATAGTAATAATAATAGTAATAATAATAGTAATAGTAATACCAATACTACTACTACTACTACTAATAATAATAGCAACAACAAATCAAAACCAAAAAAAACACCACACACCAACAAAAAGAAATCCCAAATACATGCCCACACAGAAAAACAATAATTAAAAAAAACCCCAAAACAAAAACCCAAACAAAGAAAAAAAAAAAACAACCCTAAACAACCAAAAAGCAACATTCCAGTTTTCAGAAGCTTTTAGAGATATGTTTTTGTTTCCTATTTATGTAATTTCACATAATTTTGTGCAGTTTACTAGAGAGTTTTGGACAGTTCTTTTACGTGAGACAGGTCAGCAGAGCTGCAGCAGAGATAGAATTCTCTGTTTTACTGCAAGCTGGAAGAATGGTACAAATGATGGAGAAGCATCTCTCACCTTCTTTTCTGCTATCTTGGCTGGCTACTCAGAATGCAAACTTGTATTCTAAGTGATAAATTAATGTTTTTGAGAGCTGGCAGCAATGCAGTTGTCAGAGGCTGTGGGAAAAAGGTGTTCTCCACTGGCTCAAGTGTCAAAAGACCACACATTGCCTTTGTTTCTAGAAATGGGGAACAGGAACTCACCCATCCCTCCCTGAGGTTTAGACAACAATTTTATGCCACTCTTTAGGGTGCTCCAGAGACCAAAGCAGCCACTGCACTCACTGGATCTCACACAGCTGCTGTGTGATCCCTGCTTTCCCTTCCCACCAGAAAATGCAGAATTAGAGCCAAAATTCTCAACTCCAGAGCACTCTGAAACCTTCCTAGATTTTTACCTACTAAGAAACAATGCAGGGTACTGTGAAGGTGGAATAGACAGAATACTTTTTTTAAAATGTGCCCCTGAAAATCCTATTTTAGTGGACAACCACTGAATTTTATGCATGCCCTTTCTCAGACATTCATATCTGGAATAGCCTGAAATCACAAATCCACCAAAAAGAGCTTCATGGGTGCCCTCCAGGTTACAAATATACAAATATTGAGTAAAGGAATCTGGAGTAACTGGCAGTTCCAGCTGGAGCCATGGATGCTGCAGCACCACAAGAACCCCAAGTCCCTCAGAATAAAAAAAATAATTTCTCTAAATTGAGAAGACAAATTCCTACATTTGCTAATGACATGTGGCTCAGCAAAAGGAGAGAAAAATAAAATGCTGCCTGACCTGTTTGTTCATTTTGGAGCTCTAAAGTCATCAGTGAGAGAGGCAGCATGAGGACACAGCAGTTCTGGGACAGCAGCAGAAGGCTGGAGAAAATTTTATTTGGTCAACCGCATCCAGTTTGCTTTACTACACCACCACCTTTTAAGGAGCTGTGAGAGACCACGGAGAGGTGCAAGAGGAAGATGTGGTAATTGTTCACCAGCTGAGGAGGACAAATTTCACAGTAAAGAGTTTCGACACCTAGAAAGTAGCACAGTACCAAACCTGCATGACATTAGGCAATTTTACTCTGTTTCAGCCCACATTTTACTAATTTTTTGTGCTGTAAATAGCATTTCCCATTCATCTGGTCTGAGCTCCAGGGGCTTTTAAAAACTACTACACAGTGGGCTGCATTCAAAGTGCAATTTTATAAAAAAGCACATAAAAAAACTGAGTGCTCGTCTGAGGCAGCAGCACAAAGCAGTCCAGAATAAATAGTTCTTAAGAGTCTGACCACGCATGTAAAACTTCACTGCCCACCATAAATCATTGCTATTTTGCTGTGTGCTGAACCTTGAACCACTTTCCATGAGAGCAATAGACTGCCTTTTTGGCACTGTGAACTCTAATAAATCGCTTTATATGCCTGCACAGCCACTAACTTGAGTCATTTACTTAGATTTGTATCCTTTTGTTGGTGGTTGAAATGAAATTTTTCAGATGATAATAAATACCATAGCTACTTGTGGTGGTGGCATTTTAGCCTCGTGTTAATAAGAAAAAAAAAAAAAAACCCAGAAGATACAAATTCAGTTTACAACTGATCTGGAAATACATTTTTTTCTCCCACTGTATAAGGAAATATGTATATTTTCTTTCCTTGTATTAGTTTTTTTTAAGCAGAAATGTCTTTCCTCACAAGTTATAAGGGCACATACTCTAACATGTTCCTAAATTTCCTGTTTTTCATTGCCTCATCTGCTTCAGACCCCCACTCCCTTATTTCCCCACTCCCGCCCACAAACTTCCTGCTTATTCTGGCCCCAGAACGTGGCTGAAACCACAACTGTTTTCACACATAGGCATCAAAATGCAGTGAAAGAATTAGTATCTGCTTATTTACTCAATGCTTGCATATTAAAAGGCCCAGAAGTTTGGGGTTTTTGCATTAGAAAGTTCTGGATTCTCTTTCCTCTTCCAAATTAGGTCACTTTATACAAATGAATCAAGCACTTCTTGGTCTAAAATGTGAAAGATGAGAATTTAATTTGCTCTCAACAACTGTCAAAGGACAAAGAATTCCATGTCAGAAAAGCCAGGGTTCATCCCTAAAAACCACTTTGTCCTGGAGAGTGACAGTATTTTTTTTGCACACTGTGTTTTACTGATGAGGCACTTCCTTCATTGTGGGACCTGTAAAACTTTCAGCAGTCCCATTCTCTGTAAGTACCTTGGATTTCATCAGAAAACCTGTCATTTGCAATTTCCAACAGCACAGTTTTAACTGCATCAGTCAGTGCTTCTGGACTCTGACCACTGTTCCATTTAGGTGCTGCATTCCTGCTGCCTCTTTTGCCAGAAAAAGCGAAATCTGAGAGTTCAGGACGCTCATTCCACCCTCTGAGACTCATTCCACACCTGCACACAGCAGAATGCACCAAAGAAATGGAACAGAAGTTACACCTGCCACACCTTGATGTTTTCAATTATTCTTCCAGCAGACAGGGAGAACCCAGACCAGGTGATGACCAATGTGATGCCAAATACAAAGCCTTAAAGTCTTTCTCAAATACAAGGCCTTAGGAGGGCAAAATCAGCCAGATCTGATCCAAATGATCTGCATTTGATGGAACTGTGACTGTTGTCCTTCCCCACATTTAGGCTGGACTCCAAGCTGCTGTCCCACAGTTATAGGATGGAGCTCAGGGGAAAATACTCAAAGTTAAATATTTATGTACTCCCAAGGCCATGTTTTCACCGTCAAAAATAGCTCTCCCCATTTCCACTGCCAGGCTGGAAGGAGGGCTGCCGATCTCATACAGGTCATTGCCCTGACCCATGTAATAAATCTCGAATTTGGCTTCTTTTTTTTTTTGCTCACACAGATAAGCATCAGCAGAATCCAACTGATTCCTACTGGCCAGGCAAGACCAAGCTGAAAATGACTTGCTTAAAATGCAAATCATGTACGTAGCTAATACCTGAGGCTTAACTTCATGCCTGAGGTTTGGCAATGAACTCCTATTAATGTAAATCTTGTGTAAATTAACTCTTTGACAAAAGGGATCAGTTATTAACTTGTGATTTTTACCTAGCTCACATATGCCAAATCCATACAGATTTTGAGGCTGTGATCAAGCAATGTGTCTGCACAAGAGTTTGAGCAACAGAGAGCACAGAGAGTGCTGGCAGGTGATGGAGGCAACAGCCTGAAAACTGCAGGGCAAAAAGAGCCAGCAAAAGGCAAAATGTTTTTAACTGCTAATAGAGGTTACTTGGAGAAATGTGGTCATGGTATTTCTACAGACAGCTTAACAAAAAAGCCAATTCTTCTATTCATCGGTGCTAAGTTAATTATTTGCCCGTTTTTAGTATGTTTGATTCTTCCAGCTCCTGCAGTCAATACTGCACATGAATATGATCCTATTACAAATATTTCTTTTATGGTTCTCACTATTGATGGGAAAAAGTTCAATGTATGAAACTTAGAAAAGATACTAAACCCATTTAAAATTAAACTAAGTAGAAGAGTGCAAGGATTTCTTTTTTTAATAGCTTTACGTTTTAATTCCAGAGTTTAGCAATATTGGCTGCATTTGAGAAAAGTTTTACTAGAAACTCAATGAGCCCAACTTGTCTTCAAGACTTCAAGACTCCCTGCATACCTCTGTTTGGATGCATTGTAATTTAACTTGAAATCATTCAGGAACCTTCATAATAATTTATTTTCTTTCTTAGTCTTCATCTGCATAAGAATTTAATATTTAGTTCCTGCACAGAGGACTTCTCTCCTTTCCATGTGCTGCATCCCAAACATCTCACTGTCTGCCAAGATCCTTGCATTACTAAAAATGTTGTCTGGTGCTCTGCATTGAAGCCTACATGCACCAGGTACAACCAGAAGGCTTTTTTCTTCTTCCCTAGGTACTGTGTTAGTCAATTCTACAACAAGACAGAAAACCCCATTAGGTGGATCCAATTCTCATGTTTTATTCAGCAATGAATCACCTGGATGACAGTCTGTAAACACATGAAACCTGGCTTGTGCGAGAAGCTTTGCAAAGCATGTCCCAAACTAATATATTTACCTGTGGAATATGTGCTTTCACTTGTTCCAAGACTGTGGGATCACCTCTGGTGTTTCTGGAGGTGCTGTCTACCAGACCACTTTCCTTCCCTGAAGAGAATTTACTTTGCATTATTTTATCTTGTTCTGTTTCAGCTGGCAGCAGCTGGGTGTTTGATGTTTAACGATGAGGGAATTAGTCTTCCAAATACCTTGTTTGAATAAGAGGAAAACACTTTAAAAAGCAAAATGCCTGCAAATGCAGGTCTATTCTTCTCTCTTTTCCTTTTTTACCCTTCAGTCAAAAGCAGTTCAAAATATTCTTGCTGCATTCTCCTTCACATGGGAAGATAAACCCTTCCTGTTCCCCTATCAGTCTGTTTCTCTCAGCAGGAGCAAGTTGTGGACTCCATGGGTTTCTGTAATATTTACATAAAGATTTCCCTCTGAACTTCAGTTTGGGGGAGGGGAAGAGCTTTTCATCAAACTCCAAGACTTGCACTGTAGTCCAGAATGAGACAAAGAATATTGTGAGTTAATTAAAATCAGTGATAATTCCCTACACTAACTAGTTTTACATGGCATGTGATGTGTTATATAAAACTATATGCTGTGGGGACTGAACAGCTCCATTTCTTCCAGTAACAAGCACACCAAGAATGCTTTTAGTCATTGTCACATTAAGTTGGCATTGGTCAAACAAATCAGATCTGACGTGCAAACCTGGAAAGACAAAGTCATTGCTGCAAAATAAAGCACATAAAATTCAGCTGATCTTCAGTAATCTTCAAGCAAATTACTGAAATGCTGCACTAGTGAATCAAAACCAGAAGACAGAAATAAATCAAAATGGCAGAGGTAAAATCTGAATGGACAACATTATTGTCCTTATCAAATCTAAGAGAAATACCAACAAGAAAAATAACAATAGTTAGAAGTGAACTAGGTATTAGCCTTATTTCTGTGAGAAATAAAGGCAGTGGAAGTCTGGCGTTTGTTTGAGCTGATCTCAGCTGGGATTTGACTCTGTTATTATGTTATTGTAGCTTCTGCACTGACATCAACCATTACATGAAGATTTTCTTGCATACCCAAGACAAGCTTAGTGTAGGACTATTAGAACTTTGCAGGATAGCAGTGAGCCAGACTAATGCTAAAAAAAATATAGCATTGTGTAATTGGTCCTGAAAGAAATTTCACAGATTTCTATAGTGTGATTTAGCAAGCTTTGCTATTTGTTTTCACTGCCAGAGAATTAGCAATACTGTTTAAGAAACTGAGTATGTGTAATGCAAAAACCACATCTATGGGCCACAATGTGATTGCTGCTTGGTGGAGCTTAATGTATCAGCATCAGAGGATGGTTTGGGCTGGAAGGGATCTGAAAGCCATAGCAGGGACACCTTCCACCATCCCAGGCTGCTCCAAGCCTCATCCAACCTGGCCTTGGACACTTCCAGAGATCCAGGGGAAGGCACAGCTTCTCTGGGCATCCTGTGCCAGGGCCTGCCCACCTCCACAGGAAAAAAAATTCTCCTAATATCAGATCTTAACCTGCTCTCTGTTAGTTACTCTCTTTTCCTGTTGCTCCAGATCCTCATAAACAGTCTCTCTCCATCTCTCCTGTAACCTCTCTTCTGCATCAAAAGGTCACAGTTAGGTCACCCTGAAACCTTCCCTTGCCCAGGCTGGCACATGGAGCTGCCCCAAACACCAGGGCCAAGTCCTACGAGGGCTGAGCACATAATTGTGATACTCCTTCAACCACACATTTGAAGCATAATCTTTAATTAGAGATTTGCTTTTGTCTCATCAAAATGTTTGCACATCTTTGTACCACTTTGCACATTGTAAGAGATCACTGATGGCACCAAAAAAATTAATTCAGAAGCATGGAAACTCTAAAACTTGGCTGAGCACACTGTTGCAGAAGAATCTTTGTCAAGTTAGCTGTTGCCAAAGGGCAATGTAACAAAAGCGCTCCAAGTTTTACCCTGGGGACTGCAAAATTCTGGGGTTTCTGGAGATATTGTGAGCAGCCAGAAGTAAAAAGTAAGATAAAATACTTATTTGCTTTCAGCAATGTGTTTTACCACCCTACTTCATCCTCAAAAAAAAATTATTCATTCTTAGTAAAGAAGCAACTAAAAGATTCTCCTCCACGATTTGCCCTCCTGCCATCACCTGCTGCTCAGGCAGGTAAAAAAGGAAGTTTAGGATGTAGGTTTTCCACAAACTCTTGATTGATTTTTGTCTTCCACAATGCAGGGTTTTGTGGGTCTCTGTCCCTTCCACTACTCTAAACACCAGAGTTCAGGGTCAGCCAGTCTTACCTCACTGCAGGGCTGGGGAAATTTCTAGAATCTATTAACTCGCCTCCCATCTTGACACTTAGAGCTGCAACAGCAATTGAGGAGAGCTTAGGTAAAAACAATTAGCAATGAAATCTAAAAATGGAAACCTCAACAGTCCTAAAAACAGCCCTAGTTATGTACTCCACCTCCATCTCTTAATCAAGAGCAATTTATATTTACACAGCCCGTGAAATACAAAGTTTGAGGATCCTGGCTTCAAAGGCACTCTGCTATTTAATAGAATAAACCAGCACACCACATTTTCCACAATAAGCATTTTCTTTGGTTCAGTCAATGCTCAGGACTGAGCTTTCACAGGACACTACACGATGATCCAGACCTGGTGAGTGAACACACAGGATCAAGTGCTCAGCTTCCAATTCTGTCTGCCTGTTTAGCACCTGATGGGCACGGAGCTCTGCTCTGCGACAGGGAAAAGATGACACTCCTCCTCTGGAGGCCTCCATGCAGAGGTGTCTCACACACACAGAGTGGTAAATTGAGTACACAGATGATTCTGCTGGTTCTGGCAACCAGAAAGAAAGCAGAAAGACTATATTTAGCATGGCACTTCATTACCAGTTTAATGGCATCCCAAGGTTTAGCAGCCTCTCAGGTCAGAAAGAAATTACACCTTGTTAGAGAAAAGCACTGAAACAAATTTCCTCATTAAGTACGATGTCTCCTAGCTTTTGTCTATTCTGGAATAATCATTTTTCACCCTGTAAATTGGATAAGTAAGATTCAATCATTTTTTGTTTTATGTTATGCTATCTCCATGACTTTTACCTTCCTTGCTATGGACTAGTGAAATTTTAAGTGGGTGTTTTTGGGTCTTTAATTGAAAAGTATTAAAATACTTCCACAAGTATTTTATAATAACATTGATCCTGAAGTTGAAAAGCTTTACGTACAAATGTCTTAATAAACTAGTGAATCTTAGTGAATTTTTGTATAGTCATTTTGAGACTGCTGCATTTGCCAAAGGTTAATTTTATTTCCCATGCCATCTGGGCACTGCTCTCAGCTAGTCATACTAGTCCTTAAATTTGTTCAATTTTTCTATCAAATGAATCCCCAGTGTTTTTCTAAGGAAGCTGACATCCTCCAGCAGCTCTCCTTGCTTTCTAACTCCTGGTTTAACTCTTACCACAGCTGTGGAAGCAGTATGAACCCCTGATATCCCATCATTCTATAAAATACAGTAATTTCACGACTATAAGGTGCACACTTTTGACTAAAATTTTCCCTCGAAACCAGAAGTGCGCCTTACAGTCTGGTGCATCTTATCTGATGTGCAAAGTTCGGAAATTTGCAAACCCAGAAGCGTGATCTGCGAGTTGAGCTGGGACCCGCGGGAGCTGTGGCCGTGCAGGGGAACCGTGGGAGTTGCGGCTGCCGGGCAGAGGAAACTGGGAACCAGTGCAGCCACTGGCCAGGGAGAAGCAGGGGGAAGCAGCGCGGCCGCAGGGAATTGCCAAGAAGCGCCGTGGGAAAGCGCCAAGAAGTGGCAAAAAAGCACCGAGGGAAAGTGCTGAAAAGAAGTGAAAAAGCGCCACGAGACAGCACCGAGAAGTGGTGAGAAAGCGCCACCAGAAAGCGCCGAAAAGTGGCAAGAAAGCACCGCAGGAAAGTGCAGAAAAGTGGCGAGAAAGCGCCGCAGGAAAGCACCACGAGAAAGCGCTGAAAAGTGGTGAGAAAGTGCCGTGGGATAGCGCTGAAAAGAGGCGAGAAATCACTGCTGGAAAGTGCCAAAAAACGGCGAGAAAGTACCACAGGAAAGCGCTGAAAACAGCGCTGCCGGCCCCAAAAGTGCCACCAGACCCCGCCACAGCCACAGCCCCAAGCCACCCTGAACTGCTGCCACCCTGAGCCCTCCCTCGCCAGCCGGCGCAGGGGGTGGGCGGGAGTGCTGGGCCCTGTGCACGGGGAGGACACCTGGGGCTGTGTTTAAAGGCTACACCAAAATGTGAAAAATGTTTGCAAATTGAGTACCTGCCAGTAAACTCCACAATCGTGGGATTCTGTTACTAATTCGTTACTTTGTTGTGCACGGCACGGATCTTTGCAGCAAAAAATGGTGCGCCTTATAGTCCGGTGTACCTTATATGATCTACAAAGTTGCGAAATGTGCCGGCTCCCCGGGGGTGCGCCTTACAGTCCAATGCATTGTGGTCGTGAAATTACTGTGTATCTTAATACTCTTGGCATACTTGTCTTTGTAACATCCTCCAGGCATACAACATATTTGTAGCCTATTGTGAGTTAAAAGAGTGACAAAAATTAGTTAAAAGTAAGCCAAAGGCTTGTTTAAACCCTGCTCAGTGCAGATCATCTCCAAAGCTGAACAGTCCCATATAATAACTGCAATAATTAAACCACATATTTGCTTCCAATATTTGTGAGATCTGCTCTTTCTGACAGCCAGTATCTGTTTTCAAGCACATTATAGTCCTGGCTGCTGATACAGACAGAGGATAAATTAATTATGGACAGGAATTTGGGACCAAGTGTTCCCAGAAACTCGAACTATCTGTCTCATTGCACAGTGCCATCAGCTATCAACTGCCAAGTAGGACTGAAATAAGCAAAACAGAGACAGGAAATTCACTGTCTCAGCCCCAAAATACTGAAAAACCACTGTCCAGGCCAGAGCACACTTGTCTTTTGTCAAAAGCAAAACAACAAAAGCCTAATTAATGATCTACAAAGACAATTAATTGCAACATGCCAGCACTGAGGGAGTCCAGGTGGTAGAAAATCTCACTTGGACTTCAGGGGTGGTTTTTTGTGTGTGCAAATGGGAGGTGGCAATAGATTCATTGCCTTTTGAGTGTTCAGGGAGGAGAGAAAAAAAGACATACTTGCACACCCCTGAGCAGACTGGGCTTCTAACAAAGTGTGAACAGGTAAAGGATGAAGGTCTGGGGTTTGGCAGCCACAACCCAAGTGAGCTGGGATGGAAATGCCCTTCTGTCGTCTGACTTTAAGACAGATTTGTACAAACCATGGGGAAAATTTACCTCTAGTCACTCTTTTAAAAAAATTTTTCCATTTTATATTGCATTATTCAATTTTATTTATTTGATAGAAGCTTTTAAATCAGACTTTGCCTGGAATCTGTACCAGAGGATTGACAGCCAGTAAGCACAAACAACGTGTACACGTATAAAATATTTCAAAGAACTGAGAGAGTTGTCTCTAATTTCCAAGCCTTAGTGGTAGCAGTGCCTGATTACAGCAGCAACATCCAGTGAAGGACTTCCACTGCAGTTTTTTCAGTCTTTATAAACCCCTAGCTGTCCATACTGGCAGTCAAACAGCACACAACCAAACAGCAGACAGTCAAACAGCAGCTAGAAATTAACTCTGTGTTGTGTGTCATAGTCGAAAAGCCCACACCAGCCTCTCAGCTGCCAATTACTCCCAGCCCAAAATGCATCCTTAAAAGCAGGATTAACACAGAACCCTGCAGTCACAAAAAGTGAGCCACCAACCTTTGCTGCACAACAGAATCAGCTTACAGACAAGGAGCTGGCTTTAAGGACTCTATTATGGATCAGTTCCTCTTGTGCTGTTGAATGTACTTTGATGTCCTGGGCTTCAGAACATGCCTAAATTTAAAATAAGCTGCTGCAAGGAAACCATCCTTTTGTGCAGCAATTGAGCTGCATGGATTGGAAGGTTATGGGCACAAGTAGAAGGAGGGCAGGAATGTGGAGATTCATCTTTCTGCCTGCCTTGGCACAGGTGCATGCACTAAGTCAGAGAAACTACAACTTCAGCAGCTGTGGAAAAGTGGATCTGCAATTTGCCAGGAGGAGAAAAGAGAGGTGAGATTCAATTTCCAGCTTCTGATTGTCTCCAGGGGCTGGTCCTAGAAAACAAAGCTTATTCTGTGTGTTATGGATACTCTCACTGACACTGAATAAATAACTCTTGTGCTGCACCAGCCCCCTCAGACATAGCACAGCTCACCTTAAGAAGGAGCAGCCTGAGGATGTCTGTAACATAAAGTTCATAAGGTCTCCAGGGGCACTCACAGAAGGTTTTATTCTGTTTTTCATAGAGACCTTAAAGACTAAACTGAGGGTTCAAACAGCCCAGAAAATAAAGGTATAAACCTGTCCTCATGTGAAGATACCACAGGCTTAAACAAGGCCTTTATATTTCAGCTACAGCCATGAAATGCTACACGGTTTTATTTCCAAGCATTTCAGAAATAAATGCATTTGATGCTTCCCATAAACAGCCTAGAGCAGATAAGCAAAGAACCAACACTGACCTTATGTCAGATTTACAATTTTTATTTTTTAAGCCCTCGGAAAACCAATTACCTAAACCATAAGCTAGTTTGAAGAAAACTAATCTCCCCAGTGCTCAGCCCAGTGAGGCTTGTAAAGCACCCAGCTCACACAGAGGTAGCATCAGCCACGTGGATAAGAAAGGATTGCAGGCTATTGTAGCTTTGACCCTGCCTCATGCTTGTCGTGCTCTCTCTCTTTTTGAGGTACAGCACTGATTACAATGAGAACTAGGACAGCCCAGACTTGATGACAGAAAAAAAAAAAAAAAAAAAAAAAGTCTACTGCACTTCACCTGAATGTAAGCATCTTGGATTATTTCTTCTTCCATCGTGGCACTGTTGGTGACTTAATGGAAAGGTTAAGCACAAGTAAAGGAGAATCAGGCTATGGGTCAGCACCCTAAAGTAGCCACCATTCTGAGTGTGCAGCTTTAAACCTCTCTGAATTGCTCACCAGCCTGTAGGAATCCCAGGTCTGCTAAAATGAGGAAATGCAGAAAGAGCTGAACTGCAGCCCTGCAGCAGCATCAACCTCCTGACCTTATCTCCAGAAGTGACCAGGGTGATCCTGAGCTGTTTACTCAACAGTTTAACAGGTGAAAGATGAAACTAATCTGGGCTTCAGAGAGAAGGAAAAAGAATGATGGAGATGGTCCCAGTGGAAACTGGCAGCCACTGCATGGTGTCATGACCTGATCATTGGATAAAAGGTAAAATGTTGGAAGAAATCTCATTGAAGGAGTGAAATGTGGCCAATTTCTTTCTACACCAATATGAAACACCAGTTCTAAAAAGTTTCAAACTGCCTGGGTTGTAACTGCTTCACAATAGTATTTATTCATTTGTATTTACTGTCTCATCCTAATAAATATCACAGTCAATAAAAGCTTTATGCCAGTTGCCTATATCCTTTTATTAACCTTCTGCAAAATTTGCCTATTCTTCATGGCTGTCATCACCAAGCAAAAAAGAAAAAGAGTTTTCTTTTGGTAGTTTTTTTTTTTTTCCCCTGTGTCTTTTAACACAGAGATGAATTTGCAAATTTTATGTGTTAATTTTTAAATACTTGCTTAGTGGTTTTACAACACAAAGTTTAGACAGCCTAATATAAATGTGACAGAATAATAAAAAAAGCAATCATTGGTCACCTCTGTCCAGAAGAGTTCTACTCTAAAATTCCAGCAGCCATCTTCACTGCTGTCTTATACCAGGAAGAAAAGCATAGCTTCTACCTTTGAAAATTATTCCTCCTAAAAACACACCCAACATTTGAGCAGCAGTTTATCGAGGTCCTCTGGCAAGCTTCATGAACCACAGATTTATTTCATGGCTGACTATTTCCCCACACTCTAGCAGTCTTGCAGAGACTGCCCCCAGGGCAGGATATGTCTCCACAGCTCCCCCAGAACAGCCAACATTAAAAAATCAGTGAAACTGAATGGAAGTAAAAGAGTTTGTCAGAGTCAGTGTGCTCTATCCAAGCCAATGTGCTTCTCTACACAAATCCATAACAGTTAGACGTGGAAATTTTGTCTTCAAAATTCAGCATTTTCATGTTAAAAGTAGAACCAGACTCACCCAATATTAAGAAAAAATTAAAACCGGTTTAAAAAGGAAAAAAAAAATCTGCTCACTCCTCTTCTACAGTTTAGTCCAAACTGAAGCAGGGGAGGTTTAGGTGGGACATGAGGAGGAATTTCTTCACACAAGGGGTGACTGGGCATTGGAAGGGGCTGCCCAGGGAGGTGGTGGAGTCCCCATCCCTGGAGGGGTTTAAGGAGTGACTGGAGGTGGCACTGAGTGCTCTGCTCTGGTTGCCAGGCTGGATTCAGAGCTCTTTTCCAACCTAATTCACCCTGTGGTTCTGTGTGATTCCACAAAATAAAACTAAGTAAAGATCTGCATGAATCAAAGAAAAAGCATCCAAGATCTGTCTTGGGCATTTAGGGTTTTTTTAACAGAGTGTTAGACTAAATATTTTGTCTCTGCTTTAGCAGTGCCAGCAATGATTCATTCCTACAAAATACTGTTGAATAATTAAAAGTAGATGATATCTCTGTTCTCGCTTAATAACATTTTTTTTCTACTCCTAATTTTTTTCTTTGAAACGAATGCCTACCAGTCAGTTAATTAACATTCATTTTTCCAGGATCTGCTCAGCGCAGGAATACACTAACTCTTCAGGTGAAAGTAATTTATAGACTACATTATCCAAAGTTATTTTCCTTTCCTTTGTCCTTGGCAGAGCAGCATTGCAATGACAACCAACATCTTAGAGCAGAACACATTAACAAGGTTGTTAATTTCCTGGTTCTGCTAACGAAAAGAAAAAAAGCCTCACCACTCCATTAAATAACAGTGAATGGCAACTATTACCAATTTTATTATTTTTCCACAAAGAACAGAGGCTGAAATCCTCAGTTCAGTGAGCTGTTAATTACTCCAAAGGATAAACCCCAGATCCATGAAACTTCTTATTCTCTTTATTGTGGGGCTTTCTTAGATGATGCTGCTGTGAAAAAAACCTCTATTCTGAGTAAGACTTAGAGGGCACGTCAGATAATAATTCATCATGATCATCACAGAGCTCCTTGGCACTGTAACCACAGACAAACATTTACAGGGGAGGAAGGTTGGGTCCCTCCCATAAAATTTAACATTTCTCATCAGCTGACACAAACTTTTACTCACTCCAGGAGTCTGGGGATCAGCACACATTGTCCAAGCTGTCCATGCTGATTATCCCAGAGTTTATAGGGCTGCTGAGGGCAACGACCTGCAGGTGGGACTTCAGCACAGCCAGGGGGATTTTCTCACTGACCCCTGGACCTCTCTTCACAACACATTAACCTCCACTGCCTTGTATCTCACTTGGTAGAAATTCACATTTTGCTTCAGCCTAAAGGAGTACCAGAGCAGGAAAGGCAGACTGAGTTTCCTGCTTCACTTTCAGTGCTTCTTAAAATGACTTACAGTTAAATTGTGAGGAAAAATGTGATGCAAAACTATGACTTTTGGTCATGTTAAAGTGATGCCTGTGTTAATGCAATTTTTTTTTTTAGAAGGCAGGCTTTTCTGGAAAACTTGGGATAACCTGGAGAGCTGGAGGTATGACTGTAACACCAAGTTTCTAATTAATTTCAATTTTAGAAGACTTTCCTGGAATCATTTCATGCTAGGTTTTATGAAACCACAAAGCATTTTGGGTTTGCATGCCCCTCTGCATGCTTAAAAAGCGGACAAAGCAGTTAGCCCAGGCTATACCTGATCATACATTTTCCTTTTACATATGATAAGGAGTAATAGGATTTATTCCACTGGTGGTAAGAACTGCATCTTAGTAGTCATCTTATTAAGAAGAATTATGTATTTTCAAGGAGTTTACTTCCTCCTATTTTGTGAGGCTTTCTATGTGTACAAGAAGTTTAGTGGATTTTTAGTGTGTGTTGAGATTAAAATGTGCACTGGCTTTGGGTAAAGTCTGGGTATTGTACACCCAGTCTTAATATTAGCACTGTAATACTAAATTTAGTATTTTTACAGTATCTACTAGTATTTTATTCTTAAACCTGTGTCTAGTGTAATCCACTGCTTCTCTCCTGCCAAGCACAAATTTATAATGTATTTTGCTTTATTTTATTCTCTTGGGAAAAAAAAAAAAATCTATGTGTTCTCTGGAACGTTTGACCCATTTGCATATGTAAGTATTTACTAATTTTCTGCAAGGACTGAATTTAACAAAAAAACCCACTAATTTTAATTCGAAGGTTTACATTTTTAAGCAATTGCATCCATAGGCACCAAATAAGAAAATGAGATACAGAACAACAGAGTTGTTGTCTTCCAAAATTTATTTTGAAATAAATAAATTTGTATCCAAATATGGAAATAATGGGGGCTCATTATTTATTCATGGGGCCTGGTAGCTTGGTTCTTGTTGGACTGACCCAAGAGCAGCACCAGATTCGTGATACTTGAAAAATAAGGACGTGTTTTCTAAGTCTCCACACTGAGGGAAGAAACACAGATTTTTGTAAAGTTTGTGACAGGAACAAAGTACAGCAGCAGACAGGGAGGCAAGCTCACCATGAGGGAGTTCAGCCAGATGCAAATCCAATAATGCAGCCTAAGCAGAGGAAAGAAGAAAGAAACACTTCCTGTCCTGCTGACTTTATCAGCACAGATTCCACCAGGAGCCTTCCACCTACTTTCAGCAACTTTCAGGGACTCTGATCCAGCATCTAGGATGAACTGAATCCACTGATTTTTAGAACAAGTTTGCCACTAAATTCAGTAGGGTCAAGATTTCCTTGCTGTTGCATTGGCCATCATCATCTTGCTGTTTTCAACAAGCTCCATCTCAGTAGGTTCCTGGCAAGACCAAATAATTCTGCATGTTTGCAGAACAGGCTTGGGAGCCCAGTTTAAAAAACTGCTAATTAGAGATGCTAATCATTCTAAGAAACAGAATTTACAGCAATTAAACTTAGCTCCTTTGTGCTAGCTGACAAAATTATTATTAAGTTATTTCCCTCTGATTCTTCACTTGATATTCAGCTATTTTGGGCCAAATATTGGGTGACTAATTTTGCCTTCTGCACCTCAAAACCCAAGTCAGCCACATTCATTCCTCACAGCAGTCCTGAGGCAGGCTGAGCAGCCTTTCCAACAGTTCAGGTGAGGTTACAGGATGCGAAAATTAAAGTTATGCTGCACCTACACCACAGGTTAGTCACCACAACACTACAGCAGGACAGAGATTTCAAGAAAAGAATATTTAGCTCATCACTCAGTCGTTTATAACCATCCACATATGGATAGTCCAAAATTCACCCAGTCAATCACAATGCCACAGGCATGAGGGAAAACATTTCAAGGCCCTGGGAATTAATGTTTTGTTATAGCTTAATGCATAGCAGATGGAAAGCAGGCTTCCACAAGATGCATTACCCTGGCAAGCTCTAAGTGACCCACACAGAAGGCTGTGGGGGCAGATCTCTGGCTCAGCTGGCCACCCTCCTTCTATTAAAGCTTTAATGCAAGAAAAGCTGCCATGCACTTTTATTTTATCTGGATTTGGTTGGGAACTACAATGCAGTTCCAGAATAGCATCAGCATCTATGGGCAGCAGGGTTTTTGAACCACAGCTTACCTGAAAGCTAAGAGATTACTTTAAGCTTTCCAGTGCCCCTCTCTATAAATATTTTGCTTTACCAGAATTCAATTCTGCAGAAGCAGAGGCGCATCCAGTTGAGTGATGCAAAAGCACCAGGTACTCAGAGCCCATTTGATTATGCTAAGCAGCTTCGCTAAACTCATAGCAGTAATAAAATCAGAAGATGATTTGTTTAGCCCTCCTGACAACACAGGAGGGAGATCCTGTTGGCCAAACATAGCCAAGCTGCTTGAGAAATCCCTGTGGGCAAGGGCTGCTTTCCAAGGGCTGGTTCTCCCACTAGCTGAATTCCAAGCACTCACACAGAGCTTTTAGTGGTTCAGCCCCACAGTATGTGTTCAATTATTTAACAAAACCAAGTACAATGCATTTGTGAGACTTTTATGACCATCCAAACATATTCAGAATTGAGTTTGTATCTTTAGCGATTCATTCACACTAACACTGCACAGACATTAACACTTCATTTCATTTTCTATGACTCAAGATGCCCCATATGCCCTGCCCCCGCTTCTTGTTTTCTTCAGATAACAGGGACAAATAGAGAATTCAGCTTCTGCCATGAACACATAAATAATTGTTCACTGTATAAAATTCAAACCCATCTTCTCCTAACTTTTCTCCCATTTTCCTCTGGGAGAAAAGCTTCAGGAACCTTTAAACCACTGTAATTATATTATTGAATATCGAAATATACTTCAGATTATCCATGCCTATGATTTGTGTCTCTGGTCTTCAACTTTCAGTTTCAAAATCCTATTTCAAATGTTGCTCAGTTATCAGTAACTGTGATTTCTGCCTTTTAAAGCTACTATATTTACTTAGCGGTTATTTTGTCACATCTAGCATGAAAACTTCACAAGAAGATTTCAAAGCTCAGCATGCCTAAAAAAGGAGCATTTTCCACTCCCAGAAGCATATTCCTGTTCTCTCCCACGTATCTTAGTAGACTGTGTGTGAAAGTAATTTTCTTTCATATGGGGAAGTTTTAAAAGAACAAAAATACAAATCCTGTGTACAAATCCCTTCCTCTCCAAACCCCAGTCACAAACATCCACATCTGAAAACCAACAAAGCAAAATGAAGGATCAGTCTTCACCCTGGATATATTTTCCTTCCTTTCCTCCAAACCCAGAATGACAATTCCTGTGCTCTAGCTCCCTTTGGAGCACCTTTGGAAGGCAGCTCCAAAGCAAACAGATATTTCCCTGATAACTCTGTTGTTCTTTTTTTTAATTTCCCACACTCTTTGTAAATTAAGTATTTCAAAAACTTGGGGAAATGTACCCATGAAACCTCTGCAATGCCTAATTTTGCATGTGAACTGTGCATCATCCAAACACAGGGATATTCAACTGGAGAAAAACGAATTCATCGTGAAATGCATCACTCTTCTAAATAAGTCAGGATTTTGGAAGAGCTGGCTGGTATATAACCTTTTTCTACCACTTCTAGCTCACAGATGTGTTAAAGTGGTTAAAAGGTGACCATGGAAGGACCAAACTGAGAGAGCTGAGCATGTCCATCCTCTTTTTTCCATGCCTACTCTGTGTGTGCATTTAAAAATAAATAAATAAAATAAAAACCCACAGAAAGGAAGCAAAAATTAGCTGCAACCTTGTATTTCATTAAATGCTTTAAAATTTCGTTTTCTTTTCCATCCTTACAGATTTCTCATCCTTTCAGCAGAGCCACAACCACCTGGGCATTTACAGCTGCCTCCCACAGCATCCCTGAGCTCCTCTCTTGCACACACAGAGCCCTAACTCCTTCTCAGCCATTAATGCTGAAATGTTCCGTTCAGCTAAAAGACCAGGCACGTGACTCCATTAAGAAATGGCCAGAAAGAGTGCTATAAAAAGACCAAAGGCAGCATCCTCTGTCCCAGAGAGTAAGTGCATCCCTGGCAGCTCTGTCTGCAGAGATGGGTCATTTTCCTTCCTACCAAGAAAGAGAATAATGAAGGGGAAAAAAATGAAATAAAATACAGCCCTTCCACCACTGGGTGTTTTGCAAGGTCACCCTACACCCAAAATTTGACACCAGAACCGTGCATGTCACACTGCCCCAACAGAACAAGCAGCGCTGGACAGTCCAAGAGCAAATTAAAACTGGTCCTCTCTGCTTTCTCTCAGCTTCTTCACAGAGTTTTTTCTTACCTGTCCAATATTCACCCCCAAAGCCTCCCAACCAGTGATACCCTCCTGCTCACCCAGCAAGGAGGGTCTCTCTCATGCCACACAAAGGGCTTCATGCCAGCTCCAGGATACAAAATTTAAAGAAATGTAAGTTATTTATTATTACTATTATTATTATTATCATTATCATTATTAACAACAACAAAAACAATAACAATAATTAAAAATAAAAAATTTAATAATAATAATTTAACTGAGGCCACAGAAGATGCATTCCAGCAAACAGAGAGACTTCCTGGTGAATGGATCTCACCTGTACTTGCATGACAGCCTAACATCCAACAGCAGAGAATTATGTTTTTAAATACACAGGGTATGATGAATGGTGAGGGGAATTATGGCAATTTCACCAGAAAAACTGACTTTGCCAGGTAACTTAAAAAAACACACACCAAATAAACCACACAAAACAGTGACTGGTTACTGCTGTGGACAAAGACTGTTTCCTAATAGTAGGGTTTTAATTTTAATGTTATTTTTAATTTGTACATTATTTTTAATTTGTAATTTAGACAATTTTTTACATGCCATAGTCTGTCTTGAGGACAACAGCAGGTATAGCACACTTACCAATTTCCTACCGATTGCCATGAATTGCAAAAGCTACTCATCAGCAAGTAGCAATGGCTTTCTCTGAGATGGCTATTTAATTTTAAAAAATGTTCAGAAGATAAGCGAGCTGGATGTTATACCTACTAATGAGAAGACTATACCATAAAATAAGCTATAATACTAATCTGCATCACTCTGTTCTTTCCCCTTCTTTAAAAAGGAGAGAAAAATCCTAGCTATGAAGTAAAAAAGGATTTGTGGCTTTAGTTTTAAGCATGCTAAGCAGGCACAGCTGTATTTTCCCTGATTTTGACAGACCAGAATCTGGTGAGGGGAAAGGACTTAAAACCAACCAAAAGGGTTGCCAACAATAAAATACTCAGGACCAGCTGGCACTGGGGTGAGTGAATGACTTGTGGACTCATGACCCCTGTTCCAATGTGCCTGTAAAATTAGCTCAGAGGCAGCTGGAATAGTCCCTGCTGCCATTCCTGCCAGCACCTTCCCTGCTCTTCTCTTAGCAGTCAAAAATTCGTGAGAGAATTTTAGTTTTAAAGGCTTCTTTGGAAGCGAGTGGATTGACACAGTGTAAATCACTTCTTCCTTGAAATCAGAAAGAGATAAGTAATTTATACTGATTTATACTGTGACCTTAGCATTTCTCACTCCTTCTCCTGGCTTTTTTTTTTAATTTTAAATTTTGTTTGAGATTGCAGTGCCTTTTCCTCAGTGGAATTCAGTGTGTTTAATCTTTTCCTTTCAAATATAAACAGTTTTTGTACTCTCTTCTCGATTCAACTCCCGCATTTCAGGCTTAAGTTTTTGATTGTTTTTTGTGCTAGAACTCTCTTTTGCTGGGTTACTTCCCCTGCTCACCCAGCTCCTCTCTCCTCCCATACAAGATGTACACAGAAGGCCTGCAATCTAAAAATTAGGGAGGTCAGTGGACTAAACTAATAATGTGAAAGCAAAGATTTGCAAATATTTGTGAAGTTAAGATTCTTCCCTATCCTGTGGGAAAAGAGCAAGACTCGGGATTTTCACTGTATGCATGATTTTTATTTATTTTTTTACATGAATATCTCTTTCACATAAGCCTTCAGCTAAGAAGAAACATCTCCTAGGGAAAAAATTAAATCTCTTCATTCTTTCTTGCTGAGTTAATATCTTACAGAGGTCCACAGAGGTGTGGGGGAGGAATGAGCTGGGCTCAGAGGCTGCCTGACCTTATCACACAAGAGGAGCAGCTTCTGCAAACACAGAAAGCAAATATTCTGGCAAATATTTGTATGCTGAAAAGTTAAATCACACAAGCATCCACACACACAGCACAAGCACAACCTCTGCTTTCCTATTTCAAAAGCTGCCTGGGAAAGTCAGGAGATTTTTACCATCACTTTTCCCAGTGATGAGAAATGGCAATTCTTCCAAGGAAAACAGAATTTAGGCAAGATTGAAATTACACAGGCTAAGGGCTGACACACAAGGTTGCCAATATGGATTTTCGCCCATTAAAAAGATCCACAAGTGACAGGAAAATGTGTTGGTGCTCTCAGTCTCACTTTTTACATAAAGACCCAGCTTTATCACCTTGAAAGTATTTCTCTCTCTTCTTAGGAATATGAGATTTGACTTCTCTGTTTCTGAAGCAGGAAACCTCATCAAAGTAAAAAAAAAAAAAACAACTCTATTTTGACTGTAATATTTTAAAGTAAGAGAAGAAACAAGTAAGAGATGAAATATTTAAAACACTGGGTGTGAGTTTGTTAAATCTAGCTACCTTCTAATAAAAAATAGAGAACTCTGTGAAAAACTCTCCTCTGTTCTTCCAAGCAGAGCCTGACCAAACTCTTACTCTAATTTATGTATATTTCAATGAACTCTCAAGTGAGAAGAAAAAGCACAAGAGGAGATTGAAAAGAAATACCTCATCTACACCCCAAAAGTTTAGTAAAAATATTTTCAGGCAGAGAACTGGAGGAGACGCAAAATGCATGGGGTTATTTCTCTTTTAAGCACTGTGTGAAGAAAATCCTAATTTATTTTTGGTAGCATGTTCTAAAAAGCTGCTGCTATCTCCCACTACACCCAGAGAAGGCTGAGTAAGAAACATGCCATTACAGGAAATCAAGAATATTCCCATGGGTTTTTCTCAATACTCTGAAGACATCCTGTAAATCAGCTTCTAGTATTTTAATGTCTGGGTTAAATATAAATACTTTTGTGTGTGTGTATGTGTATTCATACGTCTACACACAGAGTTTGTGGTGAGATCCTAAAGTACTGGGAGGAAATTGGGCAGCTGATTCTTCCCAAACACAAGAAACATGTGCTTTTAAAAGGAGACAAGTTTAAAAAAAGCAAAAAAACCCACCAAACACCAAAACCAAATCAAAACACAAAAACCCCAACCAAAACCAACAAAAACCAACCAAAACCAACCAAACAACCAAACAAAAAAGCACAAAAAAAAAAAAAAATCAAAAAGCAAAATGCAAAATTCTCTCTTCCCTTAGAAAAACAGAAGAATCCCAAATTCAGAGAGTACAGTAATTTCACGACCATAAGGCGCACTGGATTATAAGGCGCACCTCCAGGAGTCAGCAAATTTTGCAACTTTGTACATTTTATAAGGCGCACCAGACTATAGGGCGCACTTTTTTTTTTTGCAGCGAGGATCCGCCCCCAGCTTCCCCTGTGTGGTTGCTGGCCGAGACCCCACCTCAACCAGGCAGCCATGGGCCCCCGGGGCCGACTGTACCTGGCAGGAGGGGCGCCGTGGACCCCTGGGCCCCCC
The DNA here is from genome assembly GCA_013186435.1 of Turdus rufiventris. NCBI lineage: Eukaryota > Metazoa > Chordata > Aves > Passeriformes > Turdidae > Turdus > Turdus rufiventris. The sequence continues at coordinate 230,890 of PYHW01009906.1, forward strand.
TGTACCCGGCTGCCGTGCCCCCGCGGCCCTGCCTCCACCTGGCAGCCATGGCCCTGTTGGCTCCCCTACGGCTCGCGGCTCACACTTTCGGGTTGGCAAATTTCTGAACTTTGTCCATCATATAAGGCGCACCAGGCTATAAGGCGCACTTCCGGGTTCGGGCCAAAATTTTAGTCAAAAGGGTGCGCCTTATCATGGTAAAATTACTGTAGATTCCAGTTCAGATCATATCTAAGCTCTGTGTAGTTCGAAGTTCCAAGACTGTGCTTTAGGCTTTTCTTGACTTTTTATGACTAATATTATTATTTTTATTTATCTATAAGACTCTGAGAAACTCAGCCACTGCTACACATGTCAGGGAATGACTGCTTGCTAGATACTGTAATTTGTGCCTGTAATAAAAATTAACAAATCAACAGCACAGTAGCTGTGGTTTGGCATAGCTTTACTTTGGCTGCTTCTTCTGGATGAAGCCCAGACTTTAAGGACCTGCCAGGAGCCCTTAAAAAGGAAACCAAGCCATGAAATGTGACACACCGGGGAAGAAAAAAAATCATTCTGGCCAGGAAAATGCAGTTGGCAACAGCACAACATCCCCGTGCACACTTTTAAGCATCCCTATATCATTGCACAACACTTTGAAAATCTTTCATGTGGTGTAAAAAATAACAGCATTAAACTTCCAGCCAGAGATCCACAATCAGGTGTGATCAGCCACCATCCTGTACATGCTCCTGGTTAAAGCCCAGTATTTGTGGATGTTATTCTTGTTCCTGCAAATAACTTGCAGCAATTCAAGAGTATTCTAACCTGCCTTTTGGTAATCAGAAAAATACTTCAGTAATTTGTGCTGAATGACCATAAATGCCAAAAGGCTTCTGGTCACACCTGCTTGGGCAGGACAGAGAGCAGAGGATTCTGCCCTCGTGCCCCCTGTACTGGAGTTTGCACCACAACAGTGACACAAAACAAGGGGCACATAAAGGTTGAGATCCAGGCCTTGGTTCATTGCCTGAAAAGTCGTATTTTTACTGATCCGTGTCCAAAATGCAGTGAGGAAATACTGCCCTTGAAAGAGTGCTAAATAATAAACCAGTGTTTTCATTTGCTGTTTGCAGCAGGGTAATGAATTTGAAAGAACTAACCCACTGCAGGTGGCTGGAGTTTTACATATGGAATAATGAATTCTCTGTGGAGGATAGCCTGGATCCAGGATCATGCCAAATGAAGCAGATAAAATTGTGTTTTATCATCCTACTGCTCCATCTGGAAAGGACCACAGGTCCATAAGTGGAGTTTATCAGAAGCAGACATCTGTGGAGGACAATTATTTTCCCCAGTGGCTGATGAAATAGGTTCTGCTATTTCTGATAGGATGAGGCACTAGCACATACTGCAAAAAAAAATTTGGTCATCAGCTTTGAAATGTCCCCGTGGGTGAGTGCCATACTCACCTGAAAAAGATCATTGTCAGCATGAAAAATGAAGTGCAAAGGGCCTTTTGTCCCAGAATTTGTGCAGCCAACACGAATTACAGGATTAGAACTGAGAGGTGCTGGTGGTTCCTACTGCTGGGAAGCCCTGAAGGGTGTGGGTGGGGAGAAAACCACGGGTAAGGGAGAAGAAGGAGGTAAGGGAGACCAGGAGAAAAAGGTAACAAACCAAGGCAGAGGGAAGGTGAAGACAGGGAAAGGGTAATTAACTAGCATCAATGGCAAAACACCAAACAAAATTCAGGCAAAAAACCCCACCCAAAAAACAACAAAACAAAACAAAACCAAAACAACCCAAAAACAAAATTCAAAGCTTTTTCTGGAAAGGGGAATACATTTGTAAAACTGCAAAATTTTACTGAGGACTGGCAAGGTTTAAAACCCAAGAAATGCTCTTCTGTCCTTTCTAAATGACCTCTTCAAACTCTTTCTGAAGTAAAGCTTTGATCATGATCATTTTATGCAGAAGGCTGAGCCAACACTGAAGGAGAATGAACTATGCAACTTCTCTGGCACAGGGAAGTGAAATGCAAAGCTAAGGAAAGACAAATCACTCTTGCCTTTGGCTATCATTCATCCCCTACCATTAAGGAAAACCCAGTGATTGATGATCACTGCTGAAAGGGGTAATAATCTACAAACAGAAGTAAGACAGAATATCTGGTACCGCTTTAGAGGATGTCCTGAAGGGTTTGGCCATCACAGATAAACAAATTCTGCTATTGTCACTTTACTGAAGTTGTGGGTAGCATGCAAAGCTACTACAACCTTTCTTAGCAAAGAGGACCAGCAGTACTAAAATGTGAAACCATCACTTTCAGGCAGTCACATTCATTCTAAAATGATGAAACTGAGGTGGAAGGAAGTGCTGCCTGGCTTTCTCCCCCTTGCAGGGGCAGGAATAGGCTGGAAAATTCCCCTTTTTGTCTGAATTTGTTTTCTCCACACTCTATTGCCACGGCAGAAATAGTCAGTACAAATGAGTGTAAAAGTTGGTTAGTTTATAGAACTGCAGGGCTCTGTAGGCCAGTTTTTCAGAGCACCTCATATCCTGAGATGTGCTCTGAGCAACAAGTGAGCACGTTAAGGTCAATTGTGGAATAAATATTACACAAATCCAAAGCAGCTCCAGACAGAGCCTTGTTTTCCACCTGAACCTGCACTATGCACAGCTCATGTTCACTGCTGCCAAGCTTAAGTTCCACTTCCCATTCCAGTCTGTCCATATATGCTCCCTCAGATTCCTTTTTGGGATTAAACTACTGGTTTCACCTGAAAACTGCCAAATTTTCATTCTGAGAAGGTCTGTGTGACCACATGGACCCACAGAGATTCATTCAGACATTAAAAACATCAGAAAATATCAGAAACTAAACTTTTCTTTAAAAAAAAAAGGAATGTTCTTGTCTATAAGGAAGCTGTAATTTCAGAACTGAGAGAGGAATAGAAAAGGAAAACTATCTCTGTGTGCTAGAAGGAGATTTGCAAAGACTTATATTCGGTCCTGTTAAATTAATTTGTCACTGAGAGATTTATATTTATATTTACCACAAGTTAATGGAGAAACACCAACCTTCTGTTGATTCCCACAAAACATTCATGCAGCCACAACAAATCGTGGGGATGATCAGAGTGAGCCAGAATTTAACTTTTCCTTAAAGAAGACGGCAGTTTGTTCACAGGATCTCTTTCTGTACTGATTTACAGTTTTCTGAAAGACTGTTTCCCTTCAAGATTTTGTCTCCTGCTTTAAACCCCCATTTTTTCTCTGGTGCTGGATTCTCTGCTGGCTGCTTCAGCACAATGCAGAGAAACTAAACAACATGAAAAGGGAGCAGTTTCTGCTTTCCCTTAATAGACCAACTGGATCACACAGCACACAAAACTGTTTTTTATTAATGAGGTAGGACACATGCTGTTTGCATTGCAATTTGTGGCTGCTGTGTCTGTAAATCCAGTGTTTCTGTAACTCTGGGCTTTAAATGGTTCTTCCACAGACGCAAGGGTGCCACTGAAAGGGTTTTTTTGCCTGAAATTCTTCCTTATGTTTCCAATGCTAATGGCGTAAGTGAGATGAAGGAGACCTCTCCTCTTCCCTCTTTGTAAATGCCCAGAAAACTCTTGAACTCTCCAACACTGATTGCACTCTGGTAAAGGTGAAGTTCTAGAAGTTGCCTGGGATTCACTGTTCGTACAAGAGCCAAAGGATAATTCAAATTTTCTTTAGCATTATGGCTGCAACTAAGAAATGTGTTAAATCCTAGCATCGCTATGAAGATTTTATTCATAAGGATTCCCTTTAAAAATTAATTTAGTCACAAGATGAAATTGGTTTTAATATTACTTGTTTAGTTCAGAAGGAAAGGAAAATACATTTTTTAAAAAGTTATGGTCACATTTTTACAGATTACTATATATTCTACAGAATATCTACAGGATAGAGAATATTCACATTTCAACTGATCACCTACAGACACCATGAGTCTATACACTCCGTCAGTGAACAAATTTAGTGTCCTCATCCTTTTGAAGTACAGTTACTGAACACAGTCTGCTGGAAGATCAACAGCGCACTCTAAAAACCTGTATTTCTAAGCACTGTTTGCCTCTACTCTTGTTCTATGCTGCTGCTTAAATATCTTGACTATTACAGGGACTAATCAGCAGTTCAGAGATAGATAAATAATTCCCCTTTTTTTTTTTTTTTTTTTTCCAGGTTGAATGAGACCTCACCATTTTTACTAACAAAAACTTTGAGGTACGACACATACATTATTATGGAGGTAGGACACATACATTACCATGTCCTCATTACTGCAATAATTTTTCAAATATTGTAAATATTGTAAATATATTGTAAACATTGTAAATATACTGTAAATATTGGGAGTAAAGAGGAAACCACCACCTGCAAAAGTGCACATCAGCCTTTGTTAGCTCTGCAAATCCTCTTGGGAGCCATTAAGTCATTCTCAAAATGCCCCTGTGGTCTGGAGCAGTTTGTTCAGTGACAGCAGGATGGGTGACAGTGCACGTGCAGACCTTCAGCCTTCAGAGGTTCCATTTCAAGTTGTCAGCACGTGAACACAGTGGACACCACATGCAAACTTGCAGCAACACTCCTCTGGAAGGCCACAGCTCTGAAATTATAGTGTCACTGCATCCAAAAATAATTTACTGCAAGTTTCTTCATGGTTGTGCTAATACATGAAATGTTTTCCAAATAGGAATAATAAGTAAACTCCTCAGCCTAGGAGTTTGTAATCCAAATACAACAAAACAATTAGAGGAAAATGTGACAGCTTATTTAGGCAAATGGTGCTTACATCTAGATAATTCCCTTTATATAGTGCTACAAAAATTAATGATGAGATAGGACTGGTGCTTAACTAAAATGAACAGTCAGCCCTAATTATACACAGCTAACGCTGAAAAATATTGTATGAGGGGTCGAGGGTAGTTCTTCCAAGTGGAATCAGAGAGGCTGAGGTTGGAGGGGACCTCCAGAAGTCTTCTTGTCCTTCTCCACTGCACCAGCAACAACCTTCGGAGGACAATGCAAGGAACAGGTTCCCCCATATGGCAGCACAAATGAAAACACAGGGATGATTACAGAGGGTGGAGTGAGACAGGCCTGGATGGTCAGAGAGATGATACAAGTGGATGTAACACACTGCAGAAGAGAGGGGTCAAGCAGGCAAAGTGATGTGGGACTTTGAAGAGGATTTTAATTTGGTTCCATGGAGGCATCCAGAGAGAAGGTGACAAATCTCTGTCAAGGACTGCTGTGGCCAGTGGGAAAAACAAGGTTACAGCAATCTACAGTCAACTGTCTGCAGGGCAGTGTTCAAATTCACTGCTGGTTATCCATTACCTCACTAAACAGAAGTGAAACAGGTTTCAGCTTCAGTGGTGGCATTCACAGCAAAGAAAAACAAAGATTTGTTTTGGCACCACATTCCCAGAGTGATCCTCAGCCGTGTGGACAGGACTCCACAGTTTAATAGGTGAAGCTAATCAGGAACAGGGGCTTCAGAGAGAAATAAAAAGAATGATGGAGATGGTCCCATAGTGCCATAACCTCATGGCTGGATAAAAAGTAAAATGTTGGATGAAATCCATTGCAGGGTGAAAAACGGTAAAACTCTTTTTCTATACTAGCTTTTTACAAATTACCAATTCTAAAAGGCTTCAGATTGCCTGGGCTGTCCCAGCTTCACAACAGTATTTATTTATTCATTTATGTTTACTGATCCTAATAAATATCACAGTCGGTGAAAGCTTTATGGCAGCTGTGGGACAAGACCCCAATCCACCTTCTCCTACCCAAGGTTTTATTGCTGGGCATGACAACACATTTTGTGGAAAACCTTTTGGTCATCCCCCAAAATCCTCCAACCTACTCTGCTGTGGGGGCAGGAGGCAGGGGAGGTGGAGAGAGAGAGCAAAAAACCTCAACAACACCAGTCCAGCCACAACCCAAAACCTCAACAATTTATGGGCTTCTACTAAAAGGAATTACCTCCACCCCAGCCAGACCCAGCACAAACAGGGAAGGCTGGCTGGACAGCCACAGATGTGTTTCTAGCAGCCTCTGTTAGGATGATTTTGAAAACTGGACAGTCAAACCTCAAACTCCTTCCAAAAAATCCATAGCTTGAAAAGGGAGGGAATTCCAGGTCATGCCTACAGAGCTCACGATCAGATCCATAACACAATGAAGATTATGAATCTGAAATTTTACTAAAACCCTCCATGGTATTGGAAGTCTCCTGACAAGAAAAACGCCCCCCTAAATGCTCTTTACCAAAGGGTTTGAGAGACTGATTTAAAGCATATTGCCTGAAGTTAAAAGTGTTCCATCAGAGAATTTTATGTGAAAATGTGAGCCCAGAAGTCTCCACAGTTTGCTGCAGCAGTCACCTGCGTGGTGCACCCTGTGTTTGGGTTATTTCTGCTCAGGACTTCCAGCCAGTGAATGATGAGTCTCTCTCATAATAGATTCAAATTCAGTCATCACTTCATAACTCTACCTACTTTTATCTAAATAACCCCAGGCTTTTGGGCATCTATTCAACCACCTAAATTAGCATGAGGAGATGGTTCCTGTCAGCAACCAGAGCCAGTCTCAGTCTGGCACTAGTAAATATACTCCTGTAAGCAGCTGGGATGAAGAAAATATTTCTGTTTTGCTCCAAAATTCTGCTTAAATTAATACCAAGTTTATTTTTCCCCATTTTTTTTTCAATAACTGCAATTTTCAAAAGATATCCGAGTCAGTTTCTTTTTCCACTTTTTATAAAAACTTTAAGGTCTCCTACAGAATGCTGAGGATCTCACAGATCTCATAAAGCATCTCTGCCTCTCCCCTTCTGGTTCACAGGTCAGTTTGTAATCCTTTACTGATACCAAACACACAAACACCTTTTAGCAAGGATTTCCATTTAAAATATTCATACACCTTAGAGAAAAAAGTCTGAATAGCCATTGGGTTCTCTGACTAAACTGAGAGCAAACAAAACATTGGGAAATTACTTGAAGTAATAATGTTCAGCTTAAACAGGAACCAAATATTTGGACTGCGCAACAGATGCCGAACTGCTAAGATTAACTAAGTAAAATAGAATGTAAGGTAACCTAGGAATTTAAGTAGAAGTAGCTAAGTTAAACCTGATTACATGTAAGTACAGTAATTTCACAAATACAAGCCGGACCATTTTGACTAAAATTTTGGTCTGAACCCAAAGTGTGACTTATAATCAGGTGTGGCTTATATATGGACAAAGAGTGAAAAGTTGCTGTTTTAGTTTGGAGGACAGGTGTCTGCTGAGAAAGGCAGGAGCTTCTCTTTGAAA
>PYHW01009906.1:246138-273511 GCA_013186435.1 Turdus rufiventris
AAGAAAAAAGTATTGTCTTGTAAACACTTGCACATCATGGAGCTCTGTTTACTTCCACGTGTAGTTAATCCAGATGGCCATGTGATAACAGCTGAATCTGTGCAGCACAGGCCAGTTTGGACAGGAAGACACTGTGCCTTGGAGTGCTGTGCCTAAAGGAAATGAGACATTTTCTTCTATGTCTTGTGTACAATATGTCTTGTGTACAATTTTAAGACACAAAAAAAGAGTCAGAGAAACAGAACATATAAGAAAGTTAGCCCAGTGGGTATTTGTTTCATATAGTTACTGGAAGAAGATGGGACATTCCCTATGTGCTTTTTAGAATAGGAAAGAAATCAATCTTGTATTCAAGCTCCTTTTACTACAGAGCTAGTGCATTACAAGGTTTTGCACTCCTGCCAATACTCACTGTAAAAAGAGTAAACTGCCAGTTTTCATGATGTTGCATATTGCATATTTTCAGCAGGGGCATATACTGTCTCATTTTAATATCTGTGTTATACTTTAACGTATTTGATTGGAGAGATGCATGTGCTGGGAGGTTGCTGCATTTCTTACATTCAAGAAGAAAAAAAACCCAACAACCCCTCAAACCCTCCAATTAATATATGATGCATCCTTTCTTGCTTTTGGAAAATGAACCAAATGAATGTTGGTCGCTGTGCCACCAACACTCCATATTGACACATTCCCACCTCCTATCCTTGTGCCAAATGGATGAAAATAAAGTTTCCAGTCTCTTAAAAGTATAGAACAGGAAAGCCACTGGAAGGTTTTTGGCAGCATAGCCTTAATGGAAAAGCTCCATCTCACTCATAAAAGCTACGCAATGGACAAAAGCTATTATGGAAATCCTGTTATCATTCACTTTACAAAGTAAGTGGGGAAAAAGTATCTGGCACTGGCTACAGAGGAAAATCTCCACAGAAAAAGGAACAAGGGATTCATCAATTCTAAAATTACTAAGAAGATTTGTTTTAGCTTTCTTTTTTTTTCCTTCCTTCCCAAAACAGACCTAATGCTTTCTGAGACCTCTGTCAGTCTCTGTCAGTATTGTATTTTGGGAAATGGGGTGAGTCCACATGACCTCTGCTGTCCCTATCTTAGAGATAATGCTGTTACATTTTAGTAGGCCACTTGAGCTATGGTTGACAAGTGCTCTATGTAGTTCTCTTATCACGAAACCTCAGTAAGGGAAAAACCGGTGCCCTCTGAAACCATCTCAAAACACAGAAAAAAGTGAGTGGCACTTGCTGATACAGAGGTAATTCAGATCCTTTATTTGATAGTTACCCGTGGAACAGTTAGAAGTTTGACTGTAGCATTATGAACTGCTGAAAGTATAGAAGTTTTTGTCTCTAGAGCCCTGTTCTTCTGCTAATGGTGATGAAAAACACTGTGAATCCATGATTTGGCTGAACTTACCTCAAGTTCTCTGCTATAAAAGAGAGATTTCCCTCCTGGGAAATCTTGGATAGTTTCAGACCCCCAACCTGAGTGGACTGAAGCTGCTAAGCTGGAAGAAAGTTTTAATTACAAATTATCTGTCAAATGCTAAAAACACTGCATGATGAGGCCATGAAGGAATAGCCCATTTTCAGCACAGCAGATCAGATGCCTTCTTATTAAACTATACTCCAAAACTTAAGAGTGTGTCATTTCAGTTTGCTGTTCCAACCAGGCATTACATCTGGATTCTTCCCCCTGTGAAGACACATCTATCAAGTGAACATGCCTACATTCCTAGTGAGAAGAAAAGATTGAATACCACCATGATAAGAACAGAAACGCAGAAGGTAGGGATTAGCTTCTGTGTTAATGAATCTTGTAAATACATAAAAAACATCAGCAACTTTCTCCATTCTATTACAGACTATTTAACCCAAAACAGTTGACTTTTCTTGAATCTGTCATTCTCTTCTTCCTGAAAATATGTTTGACTTGGGCGTTCTGTCTCCTTCACAGGCCTGTATTGCCTGTGGTGCTCTAATGTAACTGCAGCAATCTTTGATAAAATGGCATTCTTGCCACATGATAAATGAATTTGCAGCTGTGCAGCAGACAGAAGTGAAATGAGAAAAACAAACTATTCAGTGTTAGGTGTTAGCAATAATTGTATCAAATTGTGATGATTATTCTAGAGATACAATTCCAGTGAGTGTGTGGTCTTTAATCAAGTGTCCTTTTAGCAGTAAATGCCCTCTTTTCCATTTCAAATTATCATTTAGGACTTTTCCAAGGAGGTCTCCTACACAGGTACAGTCTACATGTGCTAATCATCTTTTTAAACACTGAACCTGGCCAAATGCCACACACCCACAAAAGTCACCCTATCAGAGAAAATACAATAAAAGGCTTGTGGGCCGAGATGAGGACACGGAGAGACATCAGTCAATAATCACTGTCACAGGCAGAAGAGACTTGACTTACGGAAATTAATTTATTACCTATCAAATCACAGTAAGTTTAATAAAGACAAAGAACAAGCTGAATCTTAAAAACTCCTGTGTCCCACCCTTCCCTTCTTCCCAGGTTTAACTTCTCTCTCCATTTTCTCTTCCTTCTGCCCCTCAGTGGTTCAAGGGGATGAAGAACAGGGTTTGTGGTCATTTCATTAACCATTCTCTCCTTCTTACTCATCATCAGTGATGGTCTCAGACGTGGCCAGAGGGTCCATCCTGGACCTGGCTGGAGTTGGCTCAGCTGGACACAGAGGAAGCTTCCAGCAGCTTCTCAGAGAAACCACCCCTGTGCCACCCCCACTAGCCAAACCTGGCCATGCCAACGCTGCGCAGAGTTTACTTTATATGATGTTATGGAGCAGCAGTTTTTATTCTGCCAGTGAAAAACCAGCCCACAAGAGCAGCAAATGAGTGGCACAGAAAAGGTGGCTCCTTGTGCAGCTGGGCTGGGGGATTAATACAAAGTAGAACACAAGTCATTAATGTTTTTGAGATTCATGTGAGTTTGAAAATTCATAAGAAAGTTAAGGCCAGATAATGAATTCAGGGTTTTTTCTTCACACAGTTCTTTTCAGCTTTGAGATCTGCCTCAGAGCAGTTGCATTTTCTTCACTGGTTTCCCTCGCTTTGCAACTCCACCTTCCTAAGTCGGTCTTCAAAAACCTGAATGTCGACTCGATGCTTCATTAGGAACTTCCCATTTAAGTGAAAAACGGGTATGTCATATTTGTATTTATCATACCACTCTGAGTTCTCCGGAAGGGTAATATCCACCTCCTGCAGAACAAACTGTGGCAGAAAATAAATATATCAGTTTCTACTGGACACTGGAAAACAATACCTGCTTGTCTTCTGATCAGTGCTTTCCTCAGAAATGCAAGGCTGTTTTCTTAAGTTTGTGGGTTTGTTCTTTGTGTTGTAGATAAAGGCCTGGTACTTTGAGTACAAAATATATGTAGCCACAGCCCTTGGCTGCCTCTACTCTAAGGACTTTCTCCAGCCCAGAATATTCTTGTTCTTGTGCAGAACCACTCTCCTGTGGGCAGCAACCTCAAAAAACACACAGCTAGGAACAAACCAGGCAGCAGGGTGCAACAGCTCTTAATGCTTCCATTAAAAGTTTCATCCTTCAACAGAGAGATCAAAACCTGGTTGAAGAAGGGCAAAAATTGCAGTCACACGTAGTCCAAATATTCAAAGCCCCACTTAGCCACATCCTTCCCTAATTATATCATTACCTGCCTCATAAAAGTTGCAAACTCCTCCTTCAGACAAGGCAACAGTATTTACAAAAGGAGCACTTTCAGGTACTACTGCAACGGCGTATATTGGGTTAGTTTGCCAATACTTACTTCTGCAGCATTGTCACAAAATGCTTTTGGATAATGAGTTTTATGTAAATCAGTGCTGAAATTGTCTTGAAGAGGTCATCCATGAAAGAACAACAGATGCAAATAAATCCAAGCAATTTTCTTTTTACAAAGAAAGAATCCTGATTAACTGTTCTTTCCATATAGAAAACATACACTGTATTTCTGTACATTACCCTTTTCTTGTATGGCTCGAGAACTTCTTTTGCTTCATCACACAGAGGGCATGGTTTCTAAATGAAAACATGTAAACAGTAAACACAAAAGTTGTTTGTACTCTAAAATAACACACACAGGAGCATTTATTACTCTAAATGCAGGTTCCCTTCCCTGCACCAAGCACCCTGTTGTAGGGCTTTCCAAAACTTTACTTATCAGTGCAGTATGGATGAAAAAACCCAACAAATTATTCAGCCACTGAATTTAATTATTTTAGGTTTTCTATTCCATTTCTCATGGAGGAAATTAACAGTCTTCTAAAAGCTGATCCAAGGGAATGATCAGAAAGGTCCTGCAGAGACCCTTCATTTTGGTCAGCAATGAATATTCAAAGTACTGTCATCACCAAATGAAGATAGGTGCAGGTACCATTCCTGCTAAAAGAGGAATGAGAAAGCCACACAAGGAACTTCCAGCCTCTCTCAGATCAAGACACATGGCTCAGTTCAAATGGGAAAAGAAGGCTCTTTAAGATTATCTGGGTGGCTTTGCCTGGAAAAAAATGAGCAGGTCCTCCAAACTGCAGAGCTGGAAGAAGAGTAAACTCCAGTGGGGAGAGCTGGCAAACAACCGCAGTGTTTTGACCTGTGATGGGGTAAAAAAAACCCTCATATTCTGCTGACCACCCAGGCTGTAACTGAAGAAGTAACTCTGATGAAGGCATGCTGCTCCAATGTTCGCAACAGCAAAATTTGGACAACAATTCACTTGGCAAAGCATATGGAGGTGAACATGATCACTCTGTCCCTCTGCCCCAAAATACCTTCCACAGTTGGAAAAGACCTTCTTCTTTCTCCCACTGAAAGTGGGCTTGTTTAAATGTGAAGTTAATCTGAAGCAGCTACTTTTTATTTCCCGCATGTGAATATCTTCAGATTAAACACTCTACTTTTATTCAGATCTAATCTACACTTCCTTTCCCTCATGCACAAGTCCTTGTGCTCTGAAAACCTATGCAGGACACTGAAGTGCTGTGTTCTTGATAGCCCTGGCTGCTTTTGGAGGGACTGGCTTAACAGATACTGGTGACTGCAAGGAATGACCCAGATCCTGCACATCCCTTTTGTAACACACCAGGCTCCTTCCAGTTAAAACAGGACACATTGGTTCCTCTAGGCCTGTGGAGAGCTTCCTAATACACCAGGCACACACATGCATTTGGCAACTTTTAGGAAAAAAATATGGTTTTATTCTCATGTCAAGCTCAGGCAATAGGTGGTACTAGCTCAAAATCAAAAATGAATTATTTTAACAAACAGTGGAATCTTTTTCAAAAGCAGATTTATGTAAGCAATTGTTGCATAAGTGCTGGGGTGGTCAGAAAAGGGGACTGCAAGGGGAAACCCATTTGGTAGTTTCTATCAGTTTGATCTAGAAGTCATAATTCCCTTCTGCTTTCTCATCCTCTTTTCTCCTTACTAAAAATAAGAAGGAGGCAAACAAGGGGTCAATTTACATAAGCTAATAGTGTAGATTAATTTTTATAGCCTGTGCTTTTCTTTGCAATTGCCAGTGAACATTTAAAGTTAACAGCAAACATCTAGAGTTAAAAACACATTCAACAAAAGGCCATTTCTGAGAACTGCTGGAAATCTGCTACCAGAAAATTTGATTTCACACAGTGCCTTGCTAGTTAGGCATTTTAACACATAAAGAGCTTTTTTTCCCCTAATTATTTACCCAAAGGTAAGAGCATTATTCCTTACCTTACCCAATCTGAATTATGAATGAGCTGAGGCTGAACTGGGCAGGGGGAGAGAAAGTTGCAACTTTATAGGTCTGATTATTAAATGGATGCTGACCTGGTGTTTTTAACCTATTCATTTGTCACACAGTTTAAAAATTCCTGTATGGTTACTGATGGAATGAGCAAACATTGTGCAGGAGGAGGAAATTATTTTAATCATGTTTGAAACCACCACACTGATGCCAGCACTCTCGGTGCTTTGCATTTGTAGTTATTCTCCTCTTGAAAGCTGCAACAACCGCATAAATTCAGCATAACCCACCCTGTGCCATCCTTTATAAAACTGTAGAACTATACAGGTAATAATCAAAAACAATCCATGGAATATGTCAGTCCACAAATGATCCTTCCTGCTCATCTTATCCCTTTTCTAAATATGCCTAGGAATCCTACACATTTTATCTGTTGCCAGTAAAGAAAAAGGAGGGTAAAACAAAATCTACTTTTCCCTCACGTGCTCCCAACACTATCTGGATACGTTTTACAGTCTCACAGGTGGTGCTGAAATTAAACATGAGCACTTTGAAGAGCCTGCTTTGACTGTTGATGCTTGTGGCTGGCAGACTATGCATAACAATTCATCTCTGTTCTCCATTTTCCAGTGAAACACTGGCAGCTGGGCCAAATCTTCAACTAGTAAATGAGCCATAGAGTCACTGAGGCAAAACTGTCCTGAAATATTTGTTGATTGCTAATTCTTGCTTGCTACAATGAGACCAGGTCTGTGCTGCAAAGCCTGGTGTGCAAAAATCCATTAAGCAAAACACCCAATACTACTTAGAAGGGGAGGAGGGAAAAAAGGCAAGGACAAGCCATTTAATCTGTGATTCGTGTGTATCAGAGCTGATAAACCCACAGTCTTTCCCAGTTTTATTGTGTTAACAGCTCTTACCTTGGTGAATAAAGTCAACAGTGGCTTATTTGCGCTGGCTGAGCAGAGTTGTCTCCCCAGTGGGCTGGGTGAATGCCTTGCTCGTGGCAGGGCTCTGCCCAGAAAACAGAGCACCATCGTCCTGTTTCAGGCAGAAATAAAACTCTGAATTGCTTTGTGCCAAGTTATAGCTCATGAAATTTAATGTCAGGATAAATGCCGTGCTTCCTTGGCGGCTCCAAACCACACATAACCAAAACATTCATCCCAGGGTTTTGTGCTCACGGGATCAACACATTCAGCAGGGATGTGGTTTACTGTGTGGCAGGCCAGAAACACGGTGCAGCTCAAAACCAGCAGTACCATTGAAAAAAGAATAACGAACAACAGAACACCTACGTTTTCTTGCTGAAATGCCTCTTTTAAATTCCCTAACACAAATGCTGACATAAATGCATTATGCTGTTCCAGCTCCACAGATGCCAGCTGGAATTACATATTTAAAAATGCAAAGTGCCATGCTTTGAACCTCTGTAATCTTGCTGCAGTGTTTGACATAGTCTACTTACCCAAATTATTCCATCAAAAAAACTAATCTGTACCTAATCAGAATATTAATATAATGTGTTCTGCAGTAAGTAAAAAGCTGCAGCCAAGATAATTTAACTTGGTAATATAAGAAGTATTCACAATGCCTCAAGTCCTTCCTGCAACAGCAAATTGATTGATAGGTTTATTATTCCTTTCAGAGAGTTTGAATAAGTTAAATGATGGAGTCTCGAAATCACCTGTTCATAATCTCATTAATAACAACACTGCTTCCTCCAAACTTTTGTCTCAATGCCTTTTGCAAAGCATTTTAGGACTGAGGAGCAAAAAAACCTCAGAAGCCAAAGGGAGTCTGCATCAGCAGACATGACACCTGATCTCAGAATTTACACTGGGAAAACCAAATCAAATCCCTTTTACCCAAAGCCAAACTGCTTCTGCTCTGTTTCAGGCATGACTTATTTTAGCTGTATTATCTGAAGTTAAACCCACAATGTGATTTCACAATTTTAAACAGGTTAAGAGTGAGGAGGATCCCATTAAAATTGCTAAGCACAGTTTAGGATATTCAGTAAAACAGAGCCCAGCGCTTTTTTGCTTCACTGGATCTCTCAGAACTAATATCACAACGCTTTTTTTTTTTTTTTTAAGAAGACAGTATATCCAGAATAATCACTAAGGAAGAACAGTACACTACTCTAAATTTTAATGCTGCATTTCTAAGCCACAACCACAAGAAAAATCAAATGGGTGACAGGGCACTGCCCACCAATCTTCATGCACAGCCAAAAGACAGCAGTTATTATTAAGAGTCAGCTGCAAGAGGCAGAGCAGTAAAAGTGACTGGCACAGCACACACTGCCAAAGGTCACAGTACTTGGCAGCTACTGCATTTGTTTCACTTTACCAGGTGGATATAGAACTGCCTGGGATTTTGCATGTTAAATATAAGAAGAAGATTGGAACCTTTTGGAAAAAGATGCAGATTTGGATGACAGAAAGAGCCTCAGTCAGATGTGGAAAATTTCTGCAATAAATGGAAGTCCAGAATGGATGAAGTTTTGGCATGAATTTTGGCCTGTTCACATGCAAGATAAAAAATGGGGGGTGGCGGGGGTTGGTGAGGGGAAAGGGGAAAGGTCTGCTTTCTGATGAGTTTTTTAAGAATGCTTTTGTTGCCAGCCTACCAAGCCTTCCAAACAGAGAAGATGCTCTCAGATTGTTCTGTGGATAGCACAAAGATTACAGCCCAGATTTCAACAGATCACATTCTCCCTTCCACACACATATGTGCATAAAACAACTCCAGTTCAGTGCTGTACAGCCCCTTTTTGATCCCTCCATGGGATCAGTTCTCCTGAGGACAACTCCTACCAAATCATCAGCTGAAGGGAAATAAATAAAGAAGTATCAGCTTCAAGACTTCACAAAAAATAATCAACCAGCAGTGCCTTAACATCCTTACCAATTCTATATACAGTAATTTCATGACCATAAGGCACACCTGACTCTAAGGCGCACTTTTTTGTGCAGCGAGGAACTGCACTGCGCGCAACAAATTAACAAAATAGTAACGGAATCGTGCAACTGTAGGGTTTACTGGCAGGTGCTCAATTTGCAAACATTTTTCACAGATTGGCGTAGCCTTTAAAAGCAGCCCCAGGCGCCCTTCCCGTGCCATGAGCCTCGGCACTCCCACCTGCCTGTGACACCGGCTGGCGAGGTGCAGCTCAGGGCGGCCGCGGCTCGCGGCGGTTCGGGGTGGCTCGGGGCTGCCCAGTGTCTGGGTTGGCTCGGGGTGGCTGTGACTCGGGGCTTCTGTGGCCGCCCGCTCTCTCCCTCCCCGTGCAGCTTGCGCCAGGCCAACGGCAGCACTTCCCTCTCTCCCCGTGCGGCTGCCAGGGCCGGTGCCGGCTTCCTCCCTCCCCGCTCGGCTGCCAGGGTTGGCAGCAGCTCCCTCCCTCCCTGCGTGGCTCCTGCCGGCTGCGGCCGCCCGCTCCCGCCCCCCTCCACAACTCGGTGCTCCCACGGCACTGCCCCCCCATTGTGGCTCACACGTCTGGGTTGGCAAGTCTCGCAACTTTTTCCATTATATAAAGCGCACCAGACTATAAGGCGCACTTCCAGGTTTGGGGGAAATTTTTAGTCAAAAGGGTGCGCCTTATAGTCGTGAAATTACTGTAATTACAAGCTACCCTCAGAATCCAGCAGCAAATCTTCACTGATCAGTACTGCTACTGAAGAAACAATCTGCTGTTTCTAGGGCTAGCATGAAACTGGCTGGATGTTTTTATAAATAACCAAAAGAAAATCAAATCCTGTCTATTTACTCACCTAAGTAAAATAATACCAAACACACTAAAATGCACAAAACTTCCACATAATTATTCTGGAACTCTCTCTAGACTGCCTCCAGTTACAAAGAAGGGAAAAAATTAATACATAAATGCAGAGAAGGATGCTTGCAAACTTGAGAATTTGCCTTCCCCTACACCACAATGCTACAGATTTAACAAATTATTCTTTTGAGTCTGGACTTGGCCCATGTTCTATTTTGCAAAGCCAAGTTGGGCTCAATTCCTGTTAATAGAATTTCCATTACCCAATAAATCCTCATCAGTAGGAAAAGTAAGTTGTGACACTATAACCAGCCATTATTTAGATGAGATAACTATCTGTATAAACTTAATCTCAGCATCAAAGAAGGAAAGAAAGGCATGGACTTTTTTTCTTTAAGTATTTAACTTTTAAGTAACAGCTGAAAGAGAACAGGGGGAGCAAGTTGGTGCAAATATCAGAATGCCTGTAAATGGCACCTATTTCCTGCTGTCCCTCACTCAAAACCAGTTATGGCCATCAAGGAAATTTCTGGCAGTCTGCATTTGATTACCTACCAAGGAAATGCTGAACAGGAATATGGGTGCCACAGCCACAGACCAAGGAGCCCACGTGAGTGGGGACAGCAAATCCTGCAGCTGTGGAGATCCCCACGCAGCTTTTACCTCAACAGATGTTCAGAGGAGGCCTGTAAAATATGAGGAGATCTTTTTGTATAGCACATAACTCCACAAGTCTTTCAGGGGGAATCAGGTTTTTGCAACAACTCCAAATTCAAAGATACCATCAGCAAGTCCAGCTGTATCTGTGTGGTGATGTTAGGCATCCATTCAGTGCATGTTTTCATGCATTTTCTCCTCCAAAGTAACCCAGGGAGAATGCCACAAACACACTGAATTCCTTCCCAGAAAGGATGGAAGTATCACTTCACCCACAGGAGCAACACATTTTGTTCAGTAGTCCCTCCCAGAGCATGTAGGCCCCCACTCCAAATTTCAGATAATTTAAATAACATCCAACAGCTTGCTGTAATGGCCTGTTCTGAATACAGTACAGAACTTGCACAGAACAACAGACTGCTACCATATTGTAAAGTTTGTAATGGATTTTGAAAGGTAATAGTAATAATTGCGTAATAGAGTATAATATATATGTCATAAATTATAGAACACAGCATGTAGTGTTTTGTATATAACCAAGTATCTCATGAAATTATATCAATATCTTAGATGCTATGCATCCTATGACATTATATATTAACAAATATATCAGTAATATTAAGATACTAAGATATTGCTGACATTAATACATATTAATATTTATACAGATGCAACAGAAGTTGGTATTAATGTATCATTGATATGTGTTAGTGCATTAAAGTATTGCTCTGATGTATTGATAATTATATTAATGATACTGTATATTATACATATTACATATATGATACTGTATATTAGTTATGTATATATTGTACATCCTGTGATATGTGTATATTTTATGTATATGTGCACCTTGTATGTTTTAAATGTATGCATGTATATATATACATATGTAAATACACATCTATACATATACTCATACATACACATACGCATATACACATACATTAACACAGATTATATATACATGTCTACATTATACATATATGCACATGTATACATTATACATTACATATACACATATAAACATACATATATACGCACATATACATATAGATACAGATATGCACGTATATATTAAAAAATGACAATAACATGGATTATATATGTGCATACATATAGCATATACCTACATATTATATAGATAATATAAAAATATATACATGTATGTATACCATACATATTTGTATATATATATGCATATACTACTACATGTGTACACAATATATGATTTTGTGTATATATGAAAAAGAAGTACACAAATATAATATATATTATATATAAAATAAAATACATATTTAAAATAAAATACATATTGTAGATATGAATATATGAATATAAATAAGTACATATATACATATGCATACATATATATATTCACATATATACACATACACACACACACACACACACACATATATATGTATGTATGTGCACACACATATATATAGCATAATAAGATTTTTAAACATCTCTCTTTTAACTTTTGAGCTAAACCACCCAAGCCCCGCCGCCGAGCCCTGCAGGGTACAGTGTATCCAGAGGCCTCCTCATATCCCCCGCAACGAGCTAGCCCCAGGGGTGATGCCGACACTCGCAAATCTGTAACCGGACCCTCCGCAGGGACAAGGAGCCGCATCCCGCGGGAGCCGCATCCCGCGGGAGCCGCATCCCGCGGGAGCCGCATCCCTTGGCGCGGGCTGCATCCCTGGGGGGATGCTGCATCCCTGGTCGGTGGGGGCTGCATCCCGAAAAGCCAAACCCCGGCGGAGCAGCATCCCGAGGAGCCAAAGCCCGAGGAGCCAAAGCCCGAGGAGCCAAAGCCCGAGGAGCCGCAGCCGCTCCCCGGTCCCCGGTCCCGCACCCACCTGCGGGAGCTCCGCCGGAACGCGCGGTGCGGGGGCGGGCCGGGCCCGGCAGCACCGGCTGTGACGTGACACCGCCACGGGAAGGAAACCACACAGGCTCGGGAAGCGCTCCCGGGGGGACAAGGGGGCGGCCGAGGTCCGCAGGAGAAAGTAAAATGCTGATAGTAATAGTAATAGCAGTAATAGTAATAGCAATTAATAGTAATGTAATAGCAACAATGGTAATGTAACAGCAATAATGGTAATGATAGTATCAGAAGGTTTTGTTAGTGAGTTGCAGGCTCGCCATGGAAATGCGAGCTATGAGTGCATGGAGGTGGGGTTTGGATAAAAGGGGTAGGGGTGAAAGGTAGGGGAGAAAAAGAAGGGGAATTAAAGACAGGAAAAAGGGGGGCTGGAAAGGGAAAGAGGGAATCAGTCGACATGATGAGATGTCCTGGAGGCTTCGAGGGTCTTCCATGGCCTCATCCCTCCTACAAATCAACTTTCATGCCCTCTTCCATGCTGATGCCACCTTTTATACGTTGTGCCCTAGAACAAGGATGTTTGTCCCAGAAAGCCACTTTTCCAGCCACATCTTGCTTCTCCTCAATGTGTTGGCAACAATAACCCATGGTTGGCTCAACAGCCACCAGGCTGTCCGTGGCCAGCACCAGCAGTGCTCCAGTTCTGCTACCAGAGCAAAATCCTGGCTGTCAGCTCCCCCACTCCCCTCACTCCATGCCGACTGTTTTGTGCCAGAAAGTGGGCAGCAGCCTCAAAACCTTCTCTGTCCTCCTGCAACATGGATTTTGGGCACTCACTCAGGTTAGTATGTTATATAATGGAAAAAAATCCACATTCTTGGAGGGTATCATTAGAGCACAAAGGGTCACAACAACGAGAGCACACAGGGAAAGAGCTGGGCCTGTTTAGTCTAGAGGTGACTGAGATGTGGTCTTATTAGTGCATATAAATATTCTCCAAGGCAGGTGCTAAGAGGATGCTCTTGATGCTCCATTTGACTGCTCTGAGGTGTTTCAGCTGTCAGGTGTGTTAATTTTCATTTCTCCAGAAAAGTTTTAAGTAGAAAATAGCAAGTGTCTGCTGGCTGGGCAACAAAAACTGCAGGCTCATGTGTACACTGCGTGGCTGTATTTCTGTGGGGATTTTGGTTTTCCAACAGTAGCTGTCCCTAGGTTGAGAGTGGAGGCAAATATTTCGGGTAGAGGCTCAAGTCAGCTTCCTGTCTTCATCTGTGCTTTGAGAAACACAACCGCACACGGGAGAAAGGCTCTCCAGGGGTGTAATCCTACCCTGCTGATGTGACACGTGTAATTAACCAGCATGTAAATTAACATGAGGGAGAGTCAGCTCGGGATCCTGGTGACTGCTTTTCAGCCACTATCTTAATCCCTGCTGTTGAAAAGAGATGTAATGCTGGCAGCTGACACTGGCTGGTCTTTTTTTTCCCAAGCATCAGAAAATCTAGTGTCAGGCTTTGGTGTTTGGTAGCGGTACAGGACTGACCTGACAAGCTTCACACAAGGGAATTGCTGAGCTGGCTCTCACCTGGCTTTTACTTTCTCAGAAAAGGCGGGAGGACATTCAGAAAGAGGGCAGAGGGTTGGAAAGCAGGTTTAAATAAAGAGACCAGCATGTTCTTGACATCTCGGATCTCAGATTACAGTAATTTCACGATTACAAGCCACACCTGATTATAAGCCTTACTTTTGTTCGCAGCAAGGATGCTTGCACAACTTTCACAAAGCTGCCAGTTAGTAACAGAATCGCGGGATCGCGGAGTTTACTGGCTCGGCTCAGGGCCATGCGGACTCGGATCAGCCCCGCTTTTCTCCTGCCGGTGCTGAGCAGGCTCGGATCAGCCCCGCTTTTCCCCCACTGGGGCCGTGCAGGCTTGGATCGGGGCCAGGCGGGCTCGGATCAGGGCCCCGCTTTTCCCCTGCCGGGGCCACGCGGGCTCGCACTTCTGGGTTGGCAAATTTCTCAACCTCATCAATATATTGGCTGCACCTGATTATAAGCCGCACTTCCAGGTTCAGACCAAAATTTTAGTCAAAATGGTGCGGCTTATAATTGTGAAATTACTGTAATTTCATCCCTCTCGCTCCCAAACCAGGTCTAGCCTTCCCTGGGATACGTGTCTGAAATTCCCAGAGGAACCTGGAGGACACAGCTCCCAAAACGGGTTCGTTTATTTAAACAAAATTGCTGCTGAAGGCTGGAAGTGATCTGACTGTGTTCCTTTCCTGGTTTCAGGAGAATTGTTACATTGCCTAACACAGTTCAATTAAGCAAAACCACTGACTGGTCCTGCCAAGTCAGAATTTTCTTACACTGCCAGATGTCTTTATTGCTGTGCATCCAGGTGTGGACTGGTTTCACCCTCAGATCAGGTTGTTTATAATGCAGTATAAATATGTTCAAAAAGAAGTCGAAAAAAAGGTGGAAAAAAAGGGGGGGAAAGGAAGAAAGAAAAAAAGAAAAAATTGCTTCCTTATGCTATAAACATCTGCTTTGCAATTAACCAGTTTTGTTTTAGCAGGTTTTTTGATACACCCCTGTAGATACCTCAACATAAAATTAGCTTTGGTTTTAATCCAGTATTTATGAGATGAAGTTTCTTAATGTTCATAGTAACAGATGCAGAAAAAAAAATTATTACTTAAGAGCATGGCTCACTATCACTGTTCTTAGGAATGAGATGGATTGCTGTAAAGTTTGACAATTAAAAATGTCTGACATCCGAAAGAAGTGCAACCCCACGCTATTTTTCTTTTTGGCACATTAAATTTGGTTCTCCTCCAGATTTCTGTTTTATTTCTCTATGTTATTTTGACTTAGAATTACAGAAGCACAAGATGGTTTGGGTTGGGAGGGACCTTAAAGCTCATCCAGTCTCACCCCTGCCGTGGCAGGGACACAGCTGGACATTGGGGCTTGGAGCAGCCTGGGACAGTTCCAGGGATCCAGGGCAGCCACAGCTTCTCTAGGCACCCTATGCCAGGGCCTGCCCACCCTCCCAGAGAAAGATTTGCTCCAAATAACTGGGTTAAATGGACTCTTTTTCAGCTTAAAGCCATTGCACACCTCAAATCCTGGGGTCAGTTTTGAGCACCTCACTCCAAGGAGGACATTGAGGGGCTGGAGCGTGTCCAGAGAAGGGAAAGGGGCTGGGAAAGGGTCTGGAGGCCCAGGAGGGGCTGAGGGAGCTGGGACAGGGGCTCAGCCTGGAGAAAAGGAGGCTCAGGGGGGTCCTGACAGGAGGGGACAGACGGGCTCTGCTCCAGGGAACTGGGACAGGAGAAGAGGGAACGGCCTCAGGCTGGGCCAGGGGAAACTTTGGGATATTAGGTTTAAAAAACTCTTCACTGAAAGGATTATCAAGCACTGGAACAGCCAGCCTGGGGGAAGGAATCATTTTGTACCGGTGAAAATTTAAATTCTTAATGCTCAAGTAACTTGAGTACAGAAAAGGTAACAAATAGAAAAAATAATCACAGCATCACATATTCATTCAGTGACTTCAATAAGGAGTGGAGGAACACCAGAAAAATGTATTAGAGAATTTGACTGCAATGTGAGAGAAAGTTTCTGCTGTAAAAAGAGCAGCTTTTAGAGATTTTAGCCTGAGGAAAAGCACCTTGAAGAATATGCTTTAAAAACCCCCATAATGTGTTCCTTAAATGATGAATGCCAGTGGAAGAGCATTTTCATTTGCCTAAACGACCTGCAGAAGGGAGGGGATTGCCTGCCCATGAACTTTTCACTGTCTGCTAGCCCAGGGATCATCTAAGCATTAAACATGGTGACACATAATTTAGACATTGTGTAATAGAGATTTAGGCAGCACTTTGAATTTATTTTTGTATCTCACATTTTCTATTGGACCATTGCCAGGCTAAGCAAGATCCCACTGGAAATCAGTGCTATTCTTTCTCTTCCCTTTAAAAAGGCCGCTCTTTTGCATGCAGTACAGAAAATAATTTGTGGTATGTTTGCTTTGAGTGCTAGGGCAGAGTTGTGTTTTGCAGCTTTTTCAATAGTAAAATTTACTTTCCATTAATTCCAGCTCAGTGGAGAGTATTTGAGGGAGATGGAAGTTTTTATGGGATCTAGGATAAACACTTATTTTCAAACAAATTAAGGCTGCTCTGAGATTATATAGTTGAAAAATAACAGGGCGGTAAAATAATGTGTATAATTCTGGGCATGTAAATTTTGGGAGGGTTTCAGCAGTCACTTTGCTAACCAAAATTTTACCATCACATGCTCAATATCTCTTTGATTGCTCATAAGTGACACGTGAGCATTTGTTTGGCATTACAAAGGGAACAGCAGAAATTTCATTTTACTCCCACACATTCATACCTTTTTTCCTAGAAGTTCCCTGTGCTTTGTCTCTCAAGGCAAAAAAAGCCACTTCTTGTAACATCCTGCAAGCCTCTTCACTTGAAAAAACATTTACACTTTGGTAGAAGATGAGGGAAAAGACTGAGTGTGAGACTCTGCTATAGTCTTCAATTAACACAAATTAAACAAATTAACACACATTTCTTTTTCAGGCTAACAATGTACTTTGCAATGATGTATTAAGTAATGAAATAGCAACTAATAAAAATGCGTTTTATTTTCTCCCACATAATATGGGTTTCTAAAGAAAATGGGTCTTCTAATACCTTACAACAATCTTAACATTCCTTTCAAATGAATGCAAAACATGGTTTCTATCATTCAAAAGTTCATTTTTGGTGTTACTCCTAATTCATCACTTTACAGTGAAACACAAGTGATATTCTGCCCCTTTGCTAAAAAGCTAATAGGAAGTGTTAGAGCACTAGAAGTCCGCATTTTTAAGGATTTTAAAATAAAATTTTAAATAAAAAAGCTATGCCTTTACATTTGAAATTACAATTGTTTAAACCTAGTTATCTGACTAAAGTCAGCATGTGGCACAAAAATTCTAAAGATACAGGTTTTTTTCAGGGATGTTATGTTTCTTTCTGCTATTTCCTCATTTGCTACTGAGTAAATAATTGACTGATCAGAAGCATAATCCATGTTACAACCCATTTCCTTTAACGCCATGGACATTCTTTGGTAAGTGTTTTGTGTTTTGCTAAGTTTATAACAGCAGTAGTGTTGTGTTTTTTATAGATTTTAAACCAATTCTAAAATTATTTCAAAGTTAAAATTGAAAGGTGCATTTGACCCTGATAAAGCAAAATGCTCATATTGTTTCAGCTTCAGAAGTTTCTAGAACTTGGTATGTGACAAGTGATTTTTATGATAAAATTTTTCTTTTATCAATGACATGGAAGATGAACAAAGGCAAATGGGTGCAGCTTCAAAATTCATACAGAGCCTGTCTCCTGAAGAGAACTATTCCAAAGCATGGGAATGAATTCCTTATGGATTTACTGTTCTTTTCTCAAACAAGAACCTAAAGTTGTGAAAAAACATCTTCATTTGCTGCTAGGTCTTTACCTGGGTTGTTTTTCTGGCAAGAATGTGATTTAGCACAGCATGATGTTACTATGATTTTTTTTCCTCAGATGAGAGCCCTCACTTCCTGTTTAAAAACTTGTGCTACCAAAAATGTGTTGAGCTATGAACTGTCCTCACCTAAACATCTCAAGAACTGTTTGACAGGAGCAAAAATCAATTTTGGTGTGTTGTGTGGGTCACTGAGCGGGGCCAATCTCAAACTCTATTCAGGGCTACGTTTCTAATGATGTTTTTTTTTACCCTCAGCCTGCAGGGCAGTACTGCCCCTGATACTGCAGAGGGACACATGATGTGCTAACCCCTGCCTGGGCTGTCGCTGTAATGACAATCCCACAGCAGAAAAGTTGTATGGGGACAACAACATAAAGTCTCTTATCGTACTTTATCAACTGCGCTGAGATGTCCACAAAATAAACAGCCAGAAAGAATGGCAGCTTTATTGCAGCAGCTTTTCCAATTAAAGCAATCCTGTTGTAACTTGTGCACAGGTGCTGTAAAATAGGAACTGTTCATTTTATTCCTAATCAGTGCAGCTATATATATATCATCCTACTCACCACCTCTGTTCTTTCTGCTTGATTTCATTTCAGAGTATTTCATTCAGTACTTCACTGGAGATCCAACACTTTCCTGGAAAGGTTACACTGGAGTTCCCACAATAAAAAAAACCAAACAACAGTGTGCAGCCATTTTGTTCATTCTACCCAAAAGTCGATTTTTAATCCAGAAATAATATTTAACAAGACTATGTAGCTTTCGGGAGGCATAAAGGAAAAAATTTATTGCTTTTGAATGACTCCTTTATCACCTGATGAGCTCTCTTTGCAGGTGCGTGGCTTACTGCATTGAAAATAGCTAAAGGAGGCAGCATTCCACAATATTCACCTCTTTTTTTCTCAGTGGTTTCTCTGTCAGTGAATGAACTCTCAAACACAAGTTTTAAGCTAAAAATTTTTTATTCTAGACATCTCTACTGTCCAAATGAAAATGTAGCTAGTTAAGCACATTTTTTCCTTCTTCTAATTTTCTTTTTTTCTCCTGTTTGTTCAGTTTTCAGTTCTGCAGAACTAAGGCATCATTTACCTCCCTCTGGGTTCTCCATTGCCATCTTGTTTTATTCTGTCACTGTGGAAGGTCACCACAGTGTCTTGTCAGGCTGATAACTGTGCAAACCCTTAAATTCATCCCTCTCTTTCACTGGTTTCTTTTCTGGTCTACTTGGATCTTGTCATACAACATCTCTAAATAATTTTTACTATGTTATTTACTATTTATAAATAAATTTGTTTATTCACTATTCACTTACGCATTTAAGATTCTTTTCTGCAATGCTTCAGCTCATTAGAAAGACTTTCTGCTACTTTCTATTTGTGTTGGAAACAGCTATTTTCAGTATTTCAGAAAATAACAGGACACAAAACAGGTAGTCAGTTAGTGCCTTTACTGTTTACTATATATATTAATCTGGTTTTCTGTGGTTTTCTTCTGCTTCCACTGTTGTTTCATATTCAAGAAAAGAAAAAGGACCCTGCTGTCTGTCTTCAATAGAAGTTCTTGTTCATGAAGCACATCTGCAATGTGAATTCATGCTGGCCAGGCATCTAAATAATACAGTAGATATTCAACATTCAAAGCTGATTTTTCAGAGCACCTGCAAAGATTTTTTTTGCAGTTGCATTGCAACATTTTGCATCAGTACTGTAAGATGCATGTTGTTGTTTTTGTCTTTTTTTTTCTTTTGGTGAGAGACATTGAGACAGTTGTTCTGGACAAGGTAAAAAGCTAACTAGGCAACAGTAATTAGTGAAGTCTTGGTTAGTAAGTCTTGGTTAGTACTACCATGCAGAGAATTTTTATCTGAGCAGTACAAGCAGAAAGTTTTAGAAAAAAATGCAGAACTCATCTTGTGGCTTCAGTGGGGCTGTGTAGACAAGAATTTGGTGAATCGGCCTACATGGAAAAGGAGCTCCATCACAGATTCCTTGTAAAAAAATATTTTCTTTCCCTGATTCATGTAATTTATTAATACCTCAGACATGCTGCAAAACTTATTCCTCGGGGTGCAATCTTTGGCAAAAGGTGAAGAAATACAGTCCAATTTTTTACAGTCTTCCGTTAACTAGTAGAAAACTATTATTTTGAAAAACCAGTCTTGAGTTCATGGTGTTTTATGTATTTTTAATTCAGAGTTAGGTGCTAAGAAAAGTGCGTAAGTACTTGGTCAATATAATATTACTGATCAAATCAATGAAATAACAAATGAAGTAAAAAAATCTGGATTGATGCTGCTGATGATGAAGTGTGGTGTTAGTACTTTTGTCATAGTAATTTATTTAACTGAAGACCAAAATTAAACTGACATGGCTGAGATACAGTATTTGGGGTCTCTTTTTCAAGTTTTTCCTTATATTTCAAGCAAGTCCAGTTTTGGTGCTGTGATGTCCCTTTGGTTTGAGCCAAGTGGCGTCTGGTCAGGAGGCAAAATTGAGACTCAAAAATTGTGTTTCAGTTTGTTCAAGGACTTCCAACTTGTCAGAACAGAACAATAACCACGATTCAAAGTTTATATCCAGTACAGGTCTAATTCTTTTAAAATCTGCCTAGGATTCTTCAGCCAGACAGTATAAATCCATCAAGGAATCACATTTTGCAGGTGTAATATGCAACTTTAATTAGCAGATCTTCAGTCTAATGAGCTGCCAAACGTTCCTTGCATTTACTGAGTTTTCATATAACTGTGTTAAGTTTTAAGTACCTTTAATCTTACATTTAATCATAACCATGTTGTGCTAGCATGGATACAAAATGACATCAGGCTTGCAGACATTTTGTTCAGATGTAAATTAACATTGTCTGAAACACTGGTCAATTAAGTAACTGGTCAATTAAATAACTGGTATAACAATTTTCCCACTGTCTTTGCATCTCTCATTACTTTCAGTGGCTGAAATGGTGCATCCACAGAATCTGCAATAGGTTTTTACTGCTACATTCTTTATTTTTAGTAGTACTGCTCTAACATTTGCCTAAGAGTTTTGGAGTGGTGGGGAATTTGTTGCAGAGTTTTATGGAATTATACTAGAAACACTGTATGTTACTGAACACAAACAAATAAAATCTCTCAATGATATTTGTGTTTAATTGTGCAGACAGGTGAAAAGTTAACAAAGAAGACAGTTATAGATTTAAACCGCAGTAAGTGCAAGATTGAAAGAATTGTATCTGTTTATGCTTCAATTCTTATTCTAGTGTTATCCACCCTTAAGTTTTAAATCCCAAATATTACATAGATGGTTCTAGTACATTTTAGCCAAGTTAATCCCACTCTCTTACACTCCATGACTTCTTCCTAGCAGCTCTTCTGGAAGTAAATATGGCAGTGTTCTACCTATAGTAAAGTTACTTGAAATGTAATTATTTATTTTAGCCTAATTGCAATGAGGAGGTGCTAAGGCCTGGTTTCCGTTCCTATTTTAGGTAGGGGAGGGAGGTTCCAGTTCTTAGTCGAAAACTAAGATAAGAAATGTAAACAATAGAAACTAATAAATCCAAAAATTTTAGGTATTGCAGTGAGCTGAGGTAGGACAATCATCTATTTGTTACGTTTTTACAGCAGATTATGGAAAAGTAATTACATTCCCCTCAGCAAGGTAGCTGTTAAAAAGCAGGAGAATCTGCTATTCTTGGAAATTGTCACTGCAAGGTATTACAAAATCAGTATAAAGATGAGGAAGCACTTCGTGACTTCGGGGTTACTACGAGAAGCAATACTACAATTTCCCTAACAAGGTACTTGCAGCTTTGGTTATAAAGCAACTGAATAAATAACTTCTGTTAACCAAGGAGAGCTGATCTGTGCCAAGGCCATTTCAATACAGATTTACTCATTCAGTGCAGACGAGTTTTTCTTGCAGCAATGCTGGGAAGAGCCATTTACTACCTAACCTCATCTTTGTCCCATGTATGGAAGGACAAGTGCCAGAAGGCTTTTGCAACTCAGGAATGAGGCAGATTTTAAATTAAGAACTCTGTGCATAACACCAGAGCAGGTGGAGCATCAAGATCTTGGGGGAATCAACTTCAAAATGTTAGGAGCCTGTCTAAATACGGTACACACTAATTAAACCACAGACTAAAGCATCTGATCAGAATTTTGTGTGGTGGTAAGAGTGGAAAGGAAGAGTTTGTTCGGAGCTTGTCTGGCTCTGCCTCTGCGTTTTGCTCCCTTCTGTCGTTCTGTTCATGCCGAATTTCACTCCTCATTTTAATCATTTCACTGCAGTACCTCACGTGGAGTCATCGGGATGTGAAACCATCCCTCAGCTCTTCCAAGACAACACCACAGCTTGTCCCTGTTGTCCCAAGTTCACCGGGCAAGTGAAATGCAGGGAATGTTCGTTTTTTGGCAGAATAGCGGCACCCTGTGGCTCGTGCTTGACTCTGCTTAGAAATATTTAAAATCCAACTTCCTCTGGTGCATGCTGGTTATTATTATCACACAAGTTGGAAGTTATTTTAGTCCGTGGAAGGTAGCAGATTTCTTTCTAGAGAGAATCTTGATTGCTTTGCATGTGAGATAAGTAGGAGCAAAAATATGACTCCATCTTCAAAATGCTATAAAAACGAAATTTTGAGTGTATTTGTTTTCATTCTTCACAGAATGCCACGAAGCCACCTCTGAGGTATTGACAGGCAACTGTATTTCCAACAGTATGGAATAAAATTAGTCAAACTGATATGGACCTGGAGTAGTGCCTTGGGTAGGGCTTTGTGAACCTGATCCGCTGATGTTTAGAAACCTAACATATTATTTGACACCTGTCACACAAAGTGAGGTAGTTACACAAAATAAGCCACTGCTTGCACTCTTATTCCTCTATTGTTTAGTTTACTCTTTGTTAACCAACCCTAATATCACTACCATTTGCTCCACAGCCTATGAGATGATGTTTTTTTATTAATAAATCTCTGCAGAAGTTAGTGCTTTACTTGGAAAGAAGTAAAAATGTTGATGTGTTTCTGTTTTTTTCTGACCATTAAATTTTCAGGACTCAGCAGGGTTCAGCAGAAGTCCCAGGTGATGGTTTTTGTTCCAGCAGCACAGACATGTGCCTTGCCCATGCAATGACAGCAACATTCTGCATTTATTGAAGAGTAAATTGTAACTAAAACACACAGAGAAGTGTAAAGGATTTCTACTGAGTTTTGGGTGGAATTTCAATTGAGTAGGTCAGAACAGGGATTTAGTAAGGTCATGCTGCTCAGAACCCAGACCAGCCTGTGAATCTCTTCTATCTGCAAGACAGAAGTTTGCGTGTTTACTTCATGTGCCCCATCCTGATTTTGCACCCATATTTCAGGGTTTTATCTCAGAAATGAAGAAGCAGCTGAACAGCTGATGCTAGCTAACATTTTTTCTCAGATACATTGAAATGAGAATCACAGTTCCAGAGCAGCAATTACCCCTCCACCTGGGGCTGTGGTGGAGGCAAAACTACTAAGGCAAGAAACCCCAGAGCAATCCGATGACAAATAAAAGAAAATAAGGAGGAAGAGAGCAGAGAGAGTGGTTGGTGGGTATAATTGCCTGAGTGAGAAGAAAGAACACCCTTTTATTTTGTTTTTCTTTTTTTACAGCTACCTATCAGATTATCCCCTCTATGCAGAAAAATGACAGCAAAACAGTGGAAATACCTGACTTGCACTGGATCTGGAACAGGCAAGATACAACATTTCAGAGCTCAGTAAGTAATTTGCCCTAATGACAAGTTAATTGGCATGTTTAAATACTAACAGCGGCTAAGCTGTTACCACTGTTTACTCACAGGTTCGTATTTTTAATAATTGATGCCAGTAACACCTTTCAGGTTTGAGCTGTTGGATATTCCAGCAGAGGCTGAAGAAGTAACTCCATGGCAGGAAGTTTACTGGAGATCCTGAAAAATAAATTTAATTCTCCTGAATTTTCAAGCGGGGTTGTGAAATAAAGACATGATTTTTAAACTAACATTAGGCCCCATAAGTACATTTGCAACCATTTATCCACTTAGGTTCTAATGTGGAACAGAAATAATGATTTTGACACATTAGAAGAAAGCACAACTGAAATCTGCCAGTATGACATTTCAGTAACTATGCTCCATTCTGTCTGTAGATAGTGTTGGATGGATCATTAGCAGTTCAAAACTCCCTATATTTAGGTCCTCTGAATACATACTAAAAGTCTGAAAAGGGTGTAGAAGATGATTTTTAGGTTAAATCTGCTAGCATTTAATGTAAAATGTATAAAAAGGTGATAATGAAATAACAAAAAAACACTCAAATACTCAAAATACAGTACATAGTAGATATGTTTTTTTGCTTTTTTTTGAAAATTAAAAGTTACATTTCATGTTAAAATATATTTTACCATTAGCAAGCACGTATAATTTACTGTATTGTGCAAACACATAAGGAGTAACTGGCAGACAGGCTGGCTAGAGTAGTGCAAAAAATTGCTGTAAAAATAAATGAAGATTTTTACACTAACATATAAAGTTTCTTTCCGGAAAAAAAAAATAAATTTGTATAATAGCTAATTTGTAATCATCAGATACTGAATAACAAAAAAACTTAATTTTAAATTTACTCTGATTTACATGTTGTCTCTGAAATTTCCTGACCAGTAACACTGAAGAAGTGTTGCTTTTTCTTCCTTCATAATCTTTCTTTCTTTTTTTTTTTTTTTTTTAACATGTTGCTCCATGGACAAAAATACTGAGATATGTGAAGTGCCACAACTTCACCAGTTTGGTTGTAAAAATATATACTGCTGCTAGGGGTTATATGCATTATAATTGAAAGAAGCCTAGTTACAATCTGCAATCTAGGTCACATTCAAGCCTGGACATTGAATTTTAGGAAAGGTAATAATGAATGGAATAAAAAAGACAGATCTTTCATCAGAAACTCAGGTCAGGTAAAGCACAGAAACTTTACAGGCAAAAGCAGTTTTTAGTTTTAGACACTAAAAAACCCAGTTTTTTCTCCTCCTTTTCTGAAGAAGAAGAATAAAACTCCTTAAACTCTGGTAGCTTGGAAAATTCTTGTCCTAATTTGGAAAATGACTCCACAAGAATTTCATTCCATAGAAGACTACCCCTCAGAAATAATTAAATGTAAATATTACAAATATTAAATATAAATAAATGCTTAACACAGTTTTATCTACAGATATCTCTGCTTCACTGTAACAGTGGTTATAAATATCTAGTAATATCTAATTAATGTATTTAACAGTAATAATATTCTGTTCATAGGCTTTTCCAGAGAACAAAGACTGAAGTGTAAAAGAATCCTGTTGCTGTAGAAGTAAAAACACTAAGAAATGTCTTTCAAAGTAAGAACTTTTCCTCTTAAGTATCTTTTTTTTTATCACCTAGACTTCTCCATGAGACAAGAATGTCTGTTTTAGAGTGTATTTTGGAAACCATACTCCTGCTTCCATCCAGAGCCCTCTGAACTGTGCACCGCAAACACAGAGGAGTTTCAGCCCAAAATCTGGCTGCCAGTGCAGCACCTGGAGCTTAAAAACCAACACAGGGGTGGTGTTCATACTGACATTATTTCCTCTTCTAGATTTGTTCATTGCAGCATTGGGGATGAAGTGGTATTTTCTACATAACAGCCTTGACTTCTTTCATTTGGAGGAACTACCCAAAGAGTCTCCTTTGCCTCTAAATGGTTTCCATGAATTTTGGTTATTGTGTGTACTTTAATGCATTATAGTACCTGGACTGGCTGCAGTCATTCCTGAGACAGCATAGTGAATACACAAAAAATAACTGTGCAAGTGTTCTCATTCGGTTTGATTTTATCTTTTCTGGTTGTGGATCTCTAAGGCACCACATCAGCTTCTGCATCTTTCAGATGCTGAACTGTAAAATTAATTAGACATTTCTGCTTTTATGCGGGAGAAAGCAAAGGTGATAGCCTAGTTTTCAGAGCGATGTGAGCATAGTACATAATTTAAAAAAAATACAGAATGAAATAAACAAACCCGTATAGGTAATAAATGAAGTTATGCATTAACATTCACCTGTTGAGTCCAGACACACAGAGAAGTTTTTGTACCTGATCTACTGCCCTAAGAACTCAGTGATTTTGTTACTGGGAATGCATAGCTGTAAATATAATTGCTTTATTGATTTTTCTCCCCTTAGGTACCAACATGAACAACAGCAGAAGAGAGCTATGCTAAGCACAGGCACATCTGGCAATTCCTCAGAGTTCCAGACAGCATCTCCACATTTTGTTTGCAACCCTATTTCCATGAGCTTCAAAGCTCTGAGATAAAGCAAAGCAATGATAGCCAGTAACCAGGGGCACATAACTGAACTTCAGGCTACTGAATTACATTGGATGGAATGTGGCAGTATTTCCCACTTTTGCTTTTCTAGCCTGGCAGACATTTCCAGTCTTTCAGACTTCCAGCTTTGCCAGAAAATGTAGCTGCTAATACACACCAGTTGTGTTAAATTGGAAGAACATCCCCTGTAGTGTTTAAGCTAAATTCGAAATGCAAAAGAAGTAATCTCAAACCACAATTATCCTTTGAAAAAGTAAGAAAGCACTAAACCCCTGAGGAGGATTTAAATGCTCCACCCTTTTAAACGCTAAAGGATGTTATACTTAAACTGGGAGCTAAGGGATCTCTGATGATTTCCAATACAGCTGTCAGGGCAGCATTTGGTGCCAGGTAGCTCATGGTGCTCCAGAGTCTGTGACCCAGTCGAGTGATGCTTTTCCTCTGCTTGATTCACAGAAGAGGTGTGTGATGGATTTGCACTGCATTTAGTTTTATGAGTGTCCCAGTATATTCACTTTTCTGCTTTGAGGATGAATTTGCCTAAGAGGGGATTACTAATTGTTTTGCATTTAGTTTTCTGTAAAGCAAAATGGATTTGAAAAAACAACCCCTTAAACTGAAGAAATTCTTAACTGCCAGTTTATGCACCAATTTGCTTCATTTTTCTCTTGTTTAAGTTCCCTTTAATATTAAATTACTCAACACATCAACCTCAGAGGCTTTGTAGCAGCTGCACCTCAGGAATTTTGCACTAATGCCACCAAATCTGTCTCCTTTGCTTCCATATGAAAATGTCATCACAATCAAGAGGCCATAATGAACCACAAAATTTAACTTTATATTCTCATAAGGTACTAAAACCTGCAAGAGAAGCCCTGTATCTTCTTGTGGGTCAAAGAAAACCCTTTGTCTTGGACATTTTGCACCAACTGGGTCTAAATGTCACTTGGATAAATCAGATCTAACTTCAAATAACATTCTTAATTTATGTGAATGGGGTTTTTTACTTATTGTGGGATCTAAATACAACTTTGGCAACACTATCTTAATATTCTTATTGAAAACTTCATTAGATTAGGCAATTTTTTGAAACTTATGGAGGTTACTTCTGACACCTCAAACAAATACATTAATATATACAATTCACACACACAGGGTCTGGTATTTGAACAGGAGAAATTAATTTTATATAATTGTATGCAATGACTGTGCTGACTTTAACTGCTTTTCCAGAGTACGTGAGCAAGTACAGTAATTTCACGAATACAAGCCGCATCGTTTTGACTTAAATTTTGGTCTGAACCCGGAAGTGCGGCTAATATACCGGGGCGGCTAATTTATTAACAAAAATGTAATATCTGCCCTTACCGGGTACTGTGCCGGTCCTGTCCCGAGCAAAAATGGTTTGAAATCCATGGTTTCCCAGTGTTCCG
>PYHW01009906.1:275110-285379 GCA_013186435.1 Turdus rufiventris
GATGAAGCGGCTGATGAATGAAAAATGAAGCAGTTTAAAAGTTTAATAAAAGTGTTTGATATTTCTCTGTATTTTTAAAATGTTTTCAATTCTGTGTGGCTGCACGGCTGGCTGTCCTTGTGCAGCTGCGCGGCTGGCTGGGGGGGACACTGGGCTCACACAGGGGGCGGGGAGGCGCTGGGCTCATGCAGGGGGTGGGGAGGCAGTGGGCTCACACAGGGGGAGGGGAGGCGCTGGGCTCACACGGGGACAGGGGGGCGCTGGGGAGATAAGCTGGGGGAGGAGCAGCTCCACTCGGAGCTCGGCTGCCCGCTCAGCGGCTGTTTAAAGGCAATGCGCATCCGTCGGGAATGCTCACAAAACGACCACACTATTGTTTGTGTCTTTTTCGGCTTGTAAATAAAACTTGCAGGGAACACTGCCGCAGCTATCGTCTGTGTCTTTTTTCATTTGGAAACAATGTTTCCAAGGTCGGCAGTAAGCCAGTAAGCCCCGGCGATCCACGATTGTGTTACTAAATAACGACTTTGTGATAGTTCGCTGTGAACGAAAGTGCGGCTAATATTCGGGTGCGGCTTGTTTATTAACGAAAACATCAACGTTGCCGACACACCAGGAATGCGGCTTATACTTACGTGGCTTGTATTTGTGAAATTACGGTACTCAAGGGGTGTTTCTGCAGTGTAGAGGTTATCACATCTGTCTCTCATGCAAACATTCCCTGGTTGGTAATGGAGTAGAAAAAATTTACAGTAATTTCATGACTCTAAGGCGTACTGGATTATAAGGCGCACTTCTGGATATTGACAAATTTCCGAACTTTTGCCCATATAAAAGGTGCACTTTTTTTTTCAGCGAGGATCCGCCGCCGGCTTCCCCCGTGCAGTTGCTGGCTGCGGCCCCGCCTCCACCTGGCTGCTGCGGCACCACGGCCTCGCCTCCACCCAGCTGCCGCAGCCTTGCCGCGCTTCATGCGGCTCACGGCTCACGCTTCCGGGCTGGCAAACTCCCAACCTTTGCCATATATAAGGCGCACCGGGCTATAAGGTGCACTTCCGGGTTTGCGCCAAAATTTTAGTCAAAGGGTTGTGCCTTATAGTCATGAAATTAGATGAGTTACTTCCAAATCTGTTGAGTTGGACTCAATAATTTTAAGGGTCTTTTCCAACTTAAATCATTATAAGAGAAAGCTGAGGTTCATCCATTGTCATCACGCAAGTGAAAACTACTCTGTTGGATCTGCGTTGTGCTTTGGTATGGTTGACGTAAGTTTACATACATTCTTTCTCCTGAGTAATGTATCAGCCTCAAAAGCCACAATTACTGCTGCAGAACAGCAAATGTTTTCCCAGAAACAAAACTTTTTTAGCAAGCTTCAAGAATTTGAAGTGGCAGGTTGTCAGAGCTTAGTGCAATCAGATATTTTGGGCTATATTTTCCAAAGCACTCTAAGTTCACTTGCAATGGAATGAAAAATTATTTTTAAGAGGTAATATTACAAAATGGTGAAAGGAAAAGGAAGGTCTTCTTATTCTCTGCAATGGTGATAATCTGTTCTGCTGATTTCTACACTAGTCTTGTTAATTTACATTACACGGTCTTAAAAATAAAAGGAGGTATTTTAACTAAGAAGTACCCTTAGAGCCATACTTTTAACTGAGATACAAAACAGGAGATTACCAAAAAAAAAAAAATTTTGTGTTTGTCTTGTTTTGAGTAGGTGCATGTTTGAGTAGTTATTTAATTGAAAGTGCTACTGGTTTATTTTCCTTATCTGCACCAGTAATCAGAATTCAGAAATTAGTTTGAAACTCGTGAGTGCTGTACTGATGGGAAGGCAAATTCTTTGCAGCAATACTGTGTGTGTAGTAATAATAATAACAGAAATAATGCTGATAATGTAATTATATATAACATAATGTTTAGGGTTACAGTATAGGATGTGATAAAAGGTATCTATTCTATCACCATTTGTTGAGGGTGGGGGCGGTGTTCCTCATTTCCGTGGATGTTCTGCTAATGGGCCATCCACTGAAGCCAGACAGAGTACTGTTCTTTATCTTTTCACAACCTATCGTTTTTTCAGAGAAGTATCTTCTGTTAATGGCCCATTGTGTTCCACCGTGTGACTAATAAAATTACTTCATCCCACTGAAAGTTGCTCCAGCCAGGAGAAAGGGCCCAACATTTCTTACCAAGATAAAACAAAAGTTTTAGGACATTAAAGTAGCCCTTTATCCACTGGACTCCAGAAGGAAACTGGATTTCTCCACATCACCACGGAACCTCCAGAAGGAAACTGCACCTTCTACAAAACCACTGTTTCAACTGAATCATCTGTCACTACAAAAGGACTACAGCCACCATTTAATCAGACTGCCTTATGGGTGTCAGGTTGTAATCTGACTTTGTCAGGGCTTAGGGTTTGTTTCTTTGTAGTGCTGTATTTCTATTTTAATTTCCCTGGTAAAGAACTGTTATTCCTAATTCCCGTATCTTTCCCTAAAAGTCCCTTGATTTCAAAATTATGATAATTAAGAAGGAGGAGAGTTTATATTCTCCATTTCAAAGAAAGGCTCCTACCTTTCTTAGCAGACACCTGTCTTCCAAACTAAAACACATATTAGTCTTTATACTTATACACACACGCACACGTATATATTTACAATATATAAAATCTAGGGTTACTATGACTTACAGGCAATAAAAGTTTGGACCTTATATAGACAGTGGTTCCTGTTACTGCAAGCCTAAGACCAGCTATTAAATAAAGGTCATGATAGCTTGATATTCAACAGTACAAACAAATGTGGTAAAGCACATCTGATTGATTATGTCAGTGATGGTGTGCTGTTTATTTATGCCTAATGGCTCCAAGGCACACAACTGGCTGCATAAACTAAAAATTGTTTATGCCCTCCCTGAGAATTATGATTACTGAACATTGGAAAGTTACAGACAAAATATGGTTTTGGAGAAGAAAATGCACTGTCATCAGGGTGCTGTAGTGGTTTTTCTAACAAAGTACAGTAATTTCACGACCATAAGGCGCACCCCCCCGGAGTTGGCAAAATTTGCGAATTTGTAGATCATATAAGGCACACCAGACTATAAGGCGCACATTTTTTTGGTGCGAAGATCTGTGCCGCGCTCAGTGAAGTAACTAATTAGTAACGGAATCCCACGATTGTGGAGTTTACTGGCATGTGCTCAAATTGGAAAGATTTTTCACAGATTGGTGTAGCCTTTAAACGCAGTCCCAAGTGCCCTCCCCGTGTGTGGGCCCCAGCACTCCCACCTGCCCCCGGCGCCAGATGGCGAGGTGAGGCTTTGAGCGCGCGCCGCTCGGAGCAGC
The DNA here is from genome assembly GCA_013186435.1 of Turdus rufiventris. Taxonomy (NCBI): domain Eukaryota; kingdom Metazoa; phylum Chordata; class Aves; order Passeriformes; family Turdidae; genus Turdus; species Turdus rufiventris. Next base: position 278,466 of record PYHW01009906.1, read on the forward strand.
GGCGGCAAAGAGTGGCTCAGAGCGGGCACCACTTGGAGCGGCTGCTGTAGGGAGTGGGAGCTGCTCGGTACGGCTGTGGTATGGAGCAGGCAGCGTACAGAGTGGCGGCGGCACGAAACAGGCGCCGCTCAGAGCGACGGCGGTACGGAGCAGGCAGTGCTCGCAGTGGCATGGAACAGGCAGTGCTCACCGCAGTACAGAGCGGGCACTGCTCAGAGCAGCTGTGGTAGAGAGTGGGCGCCGCTCAGAGCAGCCACGGTACGGAGCAGGTGGTGCTCGGAGTGGCCGCAGTACAGAGTGGGCGCCGCTTGCTGTGGCACGAAGCGGCCATGGTAGGGAGCAAGCGGCGCTTGGAGCGGCTCAGAGCACGTGCCGCTTGAAGTGGCCATGGTAGGGAGCGGGCGCCGCTCGGAGCAGCTGTGGTAGGAGCGGGGGGCACACAGAGCAGTGGCAGCACAAAGGGGGCGCCGCTCAGAGCAGCGGCGGCACGGAGCAGGTGGCGCCTGGCGGCTCTTCACTCCCCCTGCGGCCGGCGGCGCCTGGCAGCTCCTCGTTCACCCCACGCCCGGGCTGTGCCTGCCGCCCCCTGGCAACTCCTTGTTCCCTCTGCGCCGGGGCCGGCGGCAGCTCCCTCTCTCTGCGTGGCTCCTGCCAGCTGCGGCCGCCCACTCCCACCCCCCCTCACTACTCAGCGCTCCCGTGGCATCACCCCGCCCCCCATTGCGGCTCACACTTCCGGGGTGGCAAATGTCGCAACTTTGTACACCATATAAGGCGCACCTGACTATAAGGCGTACTTCTGGGTTTGGGGGAAAATTTTAGACAAAAGGGTGTGTGTGGTTAGCTCAGAGAAAACTGACCGGAAGACAACGTGACGCACGAGGAGATAGGGCCCCACCCTCTCCGTGACGTTAGCCAATCAGAGCTGTACTGCGGTTACTTAAGCCGGCATTCGCCGGAAAATAAACGCATTTCACCATCCACCACATCGGTGCTGTGTGTGATCTGTCCAGCTAGAGTGTGAGTTTGCCGTGGCCCCCTCCGATCTGGGTCGTCACTTGCCTTTGTTCCCCCCGCAAAGGCAACAATGGAAGCAGAAAGTATTCTTCAAATTTTGTTAAGACTGCAAATTGTGCTGCTTTAAAACTTTCCATGGACTTTGTGTGGTTTTGTCTTTGAATCTTCTGAGAGCTTTATGGTTGTAACGCTTCTAGTTGTTACATCAAGACGAAAAATCTCCAAGTGGTAGCAGGAAGCTTTCAGAAAGTACTGCATTTTCTGGCCATGCTATGACCATTAAAGGAAACAAAAATTCTTAAGGCTGCTTTCTATTTTATTTGAAAATGTTTAAGTAGACAACCAAAAACAAGTGCTTAACATAGTAGTTCAGCAGTCCTGTCATGATTGGTTGGGGAATTTCTTTGTTTTGGTTGGTTTGGAGTTTTTTAGTTCTATACAAAGAAAAAAAATATAGGGCTTTCTGCTATGTATTTTCAAGTTTCCACCAATTGCATTGTGAGTTCAGACGCTGTGCATAAAATGCTATTTCAGAAAGATGTCTAATTTTTTTTTCTTTTTTTTTTTTGCCAGTACTTAATATTATGGTCTCTGTTTTATTGCTCTAATACACATTTTTCATTCCCATAGCATCCTTAATTTGCTTGTGGTATCACATAATTTGCATGTGGTATAGTTCAGTTTGTTTTTTGTTTTTTTTTAAATACCCTCTCCCCCCAACACACAGGTTCAGTTAAGCAGAATACTTAAGTGCATACTTAATTTGTTCTGAGTAAGTTTTAATATGTAGGTGTAACCATTATGATTTTTTGTTGGTGGATATTTAATAGGAGAACTGAAAGAAACACATTTCTTAAATTCTGACTGCCATACAAACCAATGTAATTTAACTAAAGCCTTAAAAGCTGATGCAACAACAGGGCTATAGAAAAGCAGAGCAGTCATTTTGGGGATGAGCTGCTGGCAGTCAGCCGCACTCCCAGCACTGTTCTTTCACTTTCTGGACTTTTTATTAATTCTCAATACAACTTTCATAACTCACTCTCGTTTGGGGTTTGAGTAATTTATAAGTGTAATGATAAACCAAGGTAGAAATCTATCAGAAATGGACACTGTTGAAGATTTGAGAAGGAAATTCTGTAAGCTGGAGAAAAAAAAATTGATATTAACCAATCAATGCAACTGAAATGGAAGGACTTTGCTTCCTTTATTTTACCCTTGGAATAAATGTAATTCGTTTCCTTAAAATAATCCACTAATCAGGTGATTCAAAATCACAGACAAGCGCTGGGAAATGAACAAATTAATCATATAGTACAGACCTCTCCGGCCTGTCCATAGGAACTACAGTAATTTCACGACCATAAGGCACACTGGACTATAAAATGCACTTTTTTTTTGCAGCGAGGAGCCACGCCGCGTGCAACAAAGTAAGGAATTACTGGCAGATGCTCAATTTGCAAACATTTTTCAAAGATCGGTGTAGCCTTTAAACGCAGCCCCAGGTGCCCTCCCTGGGCAATGGGCCCCAGCCCTCCCACCTGCCCCAGCATCAGCTGGCACAGCTCACGGCTCCCAGCTCCCACTGTGTGGCTCCGCTGCTTCTCGCCCCTTCCCCGCGGTTGGCGCCTGCGCCGCCGCTTCTCGCCCCTTCCCCACAGCCGCAAGGGCTGCACCGCCAACGCTTTCCCGTGGCTGCAGGGGCTGTGCCGCCACTTTCTCGCGGCTGCCCAGGCCGTGCCACAGCACTTTCCCCTAGGCGCCCGGGCTGCGCTTCTGCTGCCCTGATGCTGCCGCCGGGCGGGGTCTACTCGGGGCTGTTGCAGACTCGCATTTCTCGTTCCCCCCGCACCCGGTCTGGGGCTGCCCGGTTTCTTGTTTTTCCCGTGCCCGGGCTGGGGCCAGCACCACCTGGCTTCTCGTTCCCTGCGTGCCTGGGCTGGTGCCACCCAGCTTCTTGTTCCCCCCGTGCCTGGGCTGGCAGCAGCTCCCTCCCTCCTCATGACTTGGTGCTCCCGTGGCACCGACCCCCCCTTGCAGCTCACACTTCTGGGTTGGCAAATTTCGCAAATTTGTCCATTATATAAGGCGCACCGGACTATAAGGCGCACTTCCGGGTTTGTGGGAAAGTTTTAGTCAAAAGGGTGCGCCTTATAGTTGTGAAATTACTGTAATAATACACCTTCTAGTGTCATTGCTAGTACCTGATGTTGGAGTCTGTAAATCAAGATTCTCTGAATTCTTCAGAGAGAAATCAGAGTGCAGGGATTGAATTAAAATCTTTGCACGGACTGAAGTATATTAAGCCACTTACACACAAGGTAGAAGTGTAAATTTAGGTTTTAGAATAAGAAAGCAGGCCAGTAAGTAAGTAAAGAGCAAGTTTTAAGTACTTTAGAATAAAGGTCTGGGATACTAGTGTGGAAGTGTAAGTTCTAGTGAAGGTTGAAAAACATAGCTAGATACTAGTTTTGAACATAAATTACCATGGAGGCTCAAAGAACATAGTTTTAGACATAAAAACTATACTAATATTCCTTACATTTTTTTAGATAGAACAAGATAGACCATATGTGTAGTTCATACGTAACCTGGAGTGCTAAAAAAACTAGAATTCTAGTAGATTAAGAAGAAATGATTTGAGTTTGTGTTTTTAGGTTGTTGGCTAATTTGTGTTTAAGAATCTATGCATTGCGGAGAGATTCACTTTTGCTTTTTGTTCCTGCTCTCCCGCTTTTCTTCTCTCCTCACCACAATCATCTTTGTCCAAAGAAGATGGGAGCTGCAACAGCAACATCAGCCCTGCCAAGACCTTGCCAGCAGCAGCTTCTACTTCTACTTGGGACTTTACTGCTATTTAGGACTCTATATCAAACACTTTTAGCATGGACTTTTAACAATTGTGACTCGTTGCCTTTTGAGTCTAATGTGCCGTTGTAATAAACAACTTTACAGCAACTAACAGCTACTCAGCTCTTTAAAGAAAAAAAAACAACTTGACAACATGAAGGTGCATGTAAGAAAATAATATTCCATTCCCTTTTAGACCTACATTCACACTATGGCTGGAACAAATATTGGGCTCCTGAGTCTCTGCTATCTGCAACCAGTCTCTATCTCCAGCTGCATTTCTATTTCTGCTACGTCTGCATCTCAACCATTACTCTGCCCATCCAAGGCCTAGGCAAGGAGGAACCCCCTCCAATCTGGAGGTGACAGATGAGCTCTGGCACGAGCTGGCGCCACATCCTGGGGATGAAGCAGTCATCATTTCAACTCCAAATGGGGCTCTGTGGCCACGTCTCCATCTCGGGGCCATTGGGCTCACCAGGATGCCTTGTGTCCCATGGTTGCCAGTAAACATCTGTTCTGACAAGAGCTCCCCAGCCCTGCAAGAAATCTCAGAACACTCAGCCAATTTACCCCAGCAGGGGACCCACCCCTTCCCACCCCTGCAGGGTGGCGGGAAGCAGCCAACCTAACCCGCTGCGTATCTGCTTCTGGGGGGGGGGCTGTCCTTCTTGGCCGAGTCCCCACTTGAGTGACCACTGCTGACACCAAGAGGCTGTGGCAACACAGAGTCCCCACCACCAGGGCTGGCAGCTGTTTTCTCTCTTGCCCCATGGGCTGCCTCACACATTCCCCTGGCAGCTGGAAGCTGCCGCCCCACCTGCTCATCCTGCAAGTGATGACAGCTCCCATCTTGCAGCAAATGAAGCAGCGCTGGACAGACCACCGCAGACCCACATCAGCACAGTGGGGGCTGCGTGGTCAACCCACAACTCCAGATCGGGGGAGGGATGTGCCACTGCCATAGCACACCCTCAAAACCCAGGCACTCCAAGGCTTGCATGTGCCACGGCCTCTGGCCACAGCAGCCCCTGGAAGATGCCCTTTGGCCCAGGGCTACCCTTTCTCTCCTGGACTCCAGGAGCATCTCCCAACAGCCTCTTTTTACAGCTAAGCTCCCACTCTTGCTGTCCCACAGCTAAGATCTGCTAAAGCATACTACACTACAGCTGAAGTGAAGGCCTGCAGCTCCTTAGCTCAGTGACCAATGGCTCACCCTCAGCACAAAGCTACAGGGAGCACCACAAGAACTCAGCAGCCACAAGGTATGGACACAGAGCTCAGTCCTCCTGGCTGTGCACCCACTAATATCCAGATCCACCTACCCCTGCTAAAACAGCACACTGGGGAGAGAAGAGACAGCGCCTCAGACATTAGATTCCCTCTAGGGTCTGGCCAAGTGTGTCTGCAGGATCATCCCAAAGCCCTACTCCATCCCTGCTGCTCTCGCTCACGGCACAGCAAGAAGTCACAAATGGCCCAGGCAGGTACCCAAAGCCCAGCCTTGCCACTACTGGCCCCACACAGGAAGCACACAGGAAACCCAAAGTGCCTGTCTGGGGACAGCACCTCAGCACCCCCACACTTCCCTGGCATGGGAACAGCTCTGTGGGTGCCATCGCCCTGGCCCTGCCCTGACCTCCCAGTGCCCAGCCTCTGGCACTCTCCCAGGATGGGGCTCTGCTGCACAATGAGGGGACAGCATTCAGCCTCAGCTGTCCCAACACCACCCAAAGCCAGGCACTCCCTGCTCCTCTGACTGTACCGTTCCACCTTCTCCATGCAGCAGAGGGCAAGAGGCTCAGGACAGAATCCCACAGGATTGGGGCTGGTACTGCCCTCGTACCTTGTGTCTGACCATGTGGAAGAAAAAACAACCCAAGCTCTTGCTAAGTTGGGTCCCTGGTTAGTATTGCCCAAACCAATGGCTCCTTCTGCTCTTGACATGGCAGACAGAAAGCCCCCTGTTAAGGTCCTCACTTGATTGACCACTGCTGACACCAAGAGGCTGCAGAAGAGTCCCTACCACCAGGACTACCTGTCCTTCCCTGACCTGCGCCATGGGCTGCCTGACACATTCCCCTGGCAGCTGGAAGCTGCTATCCCACCTGCTCATCCTGCAGGTGATGACAGCTCCCATCTTGCAGCAAATGAAGCAGCGCTGGACAGACCACTGCAGACCCACATCAGCACAGTGGGGGCTGCGTGGCCAACCCACAGCTCCAGACCGGGGGAGGGATGTACCACTGCCATAGCACACCCCCAAAACCCAGGCACCCCAAGGTTTGCCTGTGCCACAGCCTCTGGCCACAGCAGCCCCTGGAAGATGCCCTTTGGACCAGAGCGGCTGCCAGGGCTTGCCTTTTTCTCCTGGACAAGGGCAGTGGCAAACAGCCTCTCTCCAGGTAGATGCTTCAGGTCCCCTTCAGCACTAAGCAGACCTGCAGGACCAGATAGGCCAGGAGAATCCCTAGAACAGGTGGGGGGCACATCACCAGAAGAAACAAGTGTTGCAGCCTTTCACAATAAAAGCACTCCATTCTCTTCTAGATCTACATTCATACTACGGTTGCACCCAATCTTTGGCATCCTCGAGTCTCTGGCACCAGCTGGTGCTAATTCTGGGAGATGCAGCAGCGTCCGCTTGATCTCTAAATGGGGCTCTGTGGCCAGGTCTCCATCTCAGGGCCACTGTGCTCACCAGGCTGCACTGGGACTCACGATCCCCAGTGCAGCCTGTCCTGAGAACAGCTCCCCAGCCCTGCAAGCAATCTTGGGGACCGCCAGGCCCTTGACACCACCAGGAGACCCCCAGCCTGCTTCAGGACACCTTCCCCAGCATCCCTGTGTCCCTGCAATGCAGGACTTCAGTGCCAACAGCCCACGGCCATCCCAAACCCCTGCAGTCCCTCTGCCCATTGGTGTCCCCACATCTCTGAGGTGGAGCTGCCATCATCTTCCTCAGCACCACATCAGCTCACAGTGTCTGGGACAAGCTCCTGAGACCTGCTGCAGGCTCAGCTCACTGATGCACCAGGAAGGAGCAC
>PYHW01009906.1:291452-333176 GCA_013186435.1 Turdus rufiventris
CATCATGAATTCTTCCCCCACAGTGCCTGTTTCCTTCAGGGTAGGTCCTGTAAGTCCTCTTCAGAGGGAGTAGTGCTGTATTTCAAGACCAAAATTTCCAGTACAAAATTCTTCAAGAGACAGCAGGGGCAGGAGGATGTTGTTCTTAACATGGTTTAGTCTCAGCCCTGTGAGAACACTGTCCATTGATGAAAACAGAGAATCTGTCTGTATAGGGTTTCAATGAGTTCAAAATATTTATAAAGCAACTTTTGAAGTTTCTCCTTTATGGAAATCTTGCATAATCTATTGTTCAGGTGGTTTTTTTTGTTTGTTTTTTGGTTTTTTTTGTTTTTTGTTTTTTTTTTTTGTTTGTTTTTTGGGAGTTGGGTGTTCTTGATGAATTTAAAGGAATTACAGAGCAAGTAGTAAAATAACATTGTCACCTGGCAAGTTACTTTTATTCTTTGGAGATGTTTTGATTTAATCTTGCAGATGTTTTTCTGAAGTACAGGAGAAAAATATTCAAGGTGGAGATAAATTTGACTTCAGATTTTTTTTTTTCCCATCCCCCACTGTTACTTGGAGCACAATTCTCTGCTGTCATAGGGCTTAGAAAAAGTGATTTAAAGTGATTTAAATAAATGATTGCTGTGTTATGTTACTTGTCCTGCTCTTCATGTGGCCCATAGAGAAGCTTCATAATCGGTTGATTTGGATGAGAGCTTTTGAATCTTGACTTCGGAAGTTTCAGCGTTGCTGGGCTGATTAACTAAAGAGCAGCAAAAGAGTTTCTATCGCAGGGCTCTGCCAAAAGGAGCCCCCAAAGTGTGAGTGTTCTGTGTGAAAGCCTGCCTTGCAGTTTGAGCCCAGAGTGACAATGATTGTAACACAATGCTGCTCATGTGACAGTGAGATAAAGAGGCCATTATGCACGGCTGACTGGCATCAGATCCTCCAAAAGCCCATGGTCAGAGCAAGCTTGATCACCCTGAGAATGTGAACACACTGGAAGCACTTGCATGTTAAAAAAAGAGAAAAAAGACATGTGTGTTTGTGTGTGTGCACGCCAAGGTCTGGTTAAGTTTTAAGTACAAAATGACATAATTGATTTGTTTGTTTTTTTGGAAGCTGCTGTCAGGAATCAGCAAAAAAACATGTAACAGAGTTTTGAGAGCAGATAGAGTGGGAATAAGGTGGAGTATGCCACAGGCCAAGTGCATCTTTCACTTCCTTTTGCTTCTTTGCTCCATTGCTTCCTTCTGAGTGCTTTTGAACATGTGTGGCTGAGTTTTAATTTGCTCTAAAGTGTTTACAAAATTTTGGACCATGTTGGTCTGTCAATATACAAATCTTATGATCCCTGGAATTTTAGCACAAATAATGGTGATGTGTGTTTGTGGGAAGCATCTGTTAGGCGATTTATAAACCCTCTTCAAAGGGTTCAAGAGCACTTGATACACCAAGAAATGTCCCTGACAGGTTGTGAGCTGTGACAGTTTCCGTCTCAAAAGGCAGCAGGGCTGGAAATCTACTGATTAAATAGCGTGCAGCAGCTGGAGTGGAGAGCTCTTCAATTAGAAAGGTATTTGTTTAAAAACAACTGGTTTTGCAGCCTTGAGGGCTGAATTGACTTATCCAGCACATGGAAGGTGGTACCTGGTGATGGCCAGAGTATTGGTGATCACAGCCTGCAAAGAGGTTTGGCCTTACGCCCTAACTACTGCTGTATGTCACTTCTTTTTACTGTTTTCCTACGATAAAAAAGAATTTCACAATCAGCCCAGCTGCCTAAATCCATCACTCTGTCACTACCAAAAATCAGAGGCTTCCTCTTTTGTTATCCTTTTTCTGCCTATGATAACCCTACTTAACTCTCTGGTCTCCTTCCTTCCCAGCCTCCTCCTGCTAGGCAGTGAAAGTATGAAAGCAGAATGATTATTTGGGCCTCTTTTTCCGGAGCTGTGTGTGGGCTCCTCCGGATCTGTGGGAGCCCCCTCTGGACGGAGCACTGGACAGGATATTTACCAGCAGCACCACTGGCTCCCTGTTCAACTCGTGGCTCTGCTTGCTCCGTAATGGAGCTTTCCTGCCTTTTTAATCCACACCACTTGCGGGTTACCCGAGCAAACCCTGTGGGAAGACAGAAGGCCTGTTGTGTGTTTGTAGAGCAGTTGCTCGGAAGCTGATGTACAGCTGTGGTCGGGCTTGTTTGGAAGTGAAGAGTAACTTGATATTTTAATTTTTTTTCCTTTTATTGTATTTTTTTTTCCCTCCCCAGACTTATATTGCAGATAACAACTGTTTATGAAGAGTACCTGCCAGTGAGGTTGAAATGTGTATTTTAAATTGAGGGGTAGAGTTCATGAAGATTTTATCAGCCTGCAAAGAATGTAATTTCTGGTGTTTTTTTTTTTTTTTAATAGATTGATTTTAGCTAGTTTATTTTCTTTTAAAAATAAAAGGTCTAACTCTACGCCTTTTGTTTTAAAAGAGGCTGAGGGTCCAGTTTTCTTACTTGCATTGAGTAAACCAAGAGTGACTCAAGTGACATCACTGAACTTCCAGAGTAACTGAGGTGAAGTTCATGATGCCAGGGCCGTTGCTTGTGCATTTTATGATCTGTGAAGCCACACACATCTGTGTCATCCAAATATACCAAAGCAGACTCCATCAAAGCCAGAACAACCGGCCTCTTTTAATATAGAATTAAATTTTCTTTTAGGAAAAAGCAGACTTGCTATGTGATGGACTGCTGAGAGCGCTCTTTGTGCTTTAGGGTTGGTTTGGATTAAAGGCACTGCACACTGCAGATTCTGCTGTGCAGGTATGCCACAGGCCTGCATCACTTTAAAAGAGAGATGGTGCTGAAGAAAAAAAATCACTACTTCTAGGGAACTCGTTTAAACTCTGAACCCACAAAAGACTGCATTTTTAATTATTGAATAAGAAGATTGGGTGAGTAGCTGTTGAAAGAATAAAACAAAAACACAGCAATAGAGAAGTTTACTTGTTTTAAGTATCCCCACTGCTCGTAAGTAGATTTTCCCATCTTCATAACTCACTTCAGAGAGCTGTGAGACTTAATCTCTTCTCTGGAACAGTATTTTTCCTCTGCAACTTTAATGCACTTCTTAGATATGCTCCATTCTTTGCTTGCTGAACACTAGTTCATGCCAATTTGCATTATGTATGAATAGTAACAGCCAGGATATGCATTCGTGGTAAGTGAACCTCAAAGGATGCAGTAGTTTGGGGTTCTGGTCTGTACCACCAATATGCAGAATAAGATTTTTTTGTGCTTTTGCAGATTTCCAACCTTTCTGTGCATATTTTGACTTGTTTGACTTGTTTGCTGAAGTAGTGCTGGGGTGCAGGGAGGAAATGCCCTTTCTCATCTAGCAATGAGACAAGTTGTGAAGAAAGCCTGAGGTTACCACTGCTGCTTCTTGGCCTGCACAAGGGTTTTTTTGGAATTAAGTAGAAATCCGCTGCCTTCCCTCCAAAAATGGCTAGTGCCACTGAATGACATTTCTGGAGCCTGCCTTGTAGATACATGCTTTAAACTTTATCTTCTCTTGTGGAAATCTCTCTATAGACTTTTGAAATTACCCTGATTTCAGTTGCATGATCTATCTCCAGGGAAGTGGCAAAGCTTTAGTACACTGATGTTTTCTCTTAAGCAAATGTGTGTGTTTTTCTTCATTACTGTTGCCAAGAAGAACATCAGTGGGAAAAACAAGCAAAAAAGCAGACTGTCAAAGAGGGCATTATCAGCCTCTGCAGAGGTGACCCAAATCTGTAAAAAAATTCTCTCAGTAATGACATTGGGTGTGGTGGTTCCTTTGTAAATGTGTAGGAATCAGTAGTCTGTATTTCATGTTTGCTACACCCAGTTAGTACTGTAAGCACAATACTCATGTCATTGCCACCATGGCAGAATATCACACTAGAGGCATTGGTCTCGAGTGGGTTGAAAATGGAGACTAGCAGGCCTAAATTCTGTTCTCAGCTCTCCTCTTGACTTGTTTAGTGAAACAAGATGAAACACTTAAAACTAGAGCCAAATACTTTCCATGTACAAAGCGGTTATTAAGAGTAGCCTCAAGAACAAAAGGCCTTGCACTGTTAGAAGTGTTGTAGATCTTGTAGGCAGTTACTTCAATTAAAATACAGTATGTGAGATTATTACATAATATGTATCTAAAATAAATGTACTTAAGTAAGTGCTGTCTTTTGCTACACTCTCTAGGTTGAGGGAAAACGGAGAATTGTAAAAGAAAAGAGATCTCAAGATAGAGAGCTGTGTGGAAACTTCCTCGACCCCCTTGTAGTATGGAGCAGCCTTGAGCTCCTGAGAGCACAACAAAAACCTTCAAACAGTGACAGAGAGCATCTGCCCTGGCTCGTCTCACCCATTGGGGCAGACTCCTTCCAAAAAACTTGCTGTCCTGGAGGGGGAGTGTCCCAATATGCCCTCCAGAGAGAAGAAAGATTTATACATGGATTAGTTCAGTGGACAGCTGACAGGTTGGTCAGGCTTGTCCAGCCCATGGTGGACAGCTTTGTTTCAGCTTCCAGCACAGAAAGCATCCTTCTGCTTTTCAGGAGCAGATGCAATGGGTATTGGTGCAGTTTTTGTTGCTCTTCCACACATACTTTTAGATTTCTTTGCATTCTCTGAAGCAGCAAAGAGAATTGGTAGAGAGTCAAATAATCCCTTGCTCCTCACTGGATGAAGTGGATGAAACATATTTTTCAGCAATACTGCAGCTGGCCTGTCTGTCTTCATGCTTCCAATAGCAACATACATTTCTGTGCCCTTGGTCAAAAGCCTCTGTGAAATTGGAAAAGAGACCTTAGTGTGAAACTAGGGGAGAAAGTGTTATTTTGCTATGTCAGGACAGTAGATGCTAAGAATTCGTTTTCTAGAGCCAAAAGAAAATCAACCTACCAGAAAACCGTATTGGCCAGCTCAAGATATCTGGGGTTTTCACCAGGTCTCATGATCTGTGGATTTCAGAGAAAGCAGTTCCTGAGTTCAGGTTTCATGACAAGTTTCCATGCAGATCAGAGGAGAGTACTTACTCCATTTTTGGTCTTCCTAGGAGCTCCCTCACTGTGAATGTCCAGTCCCTCTGCAAATGCCGTGTTCCTTGTCACTGTCCCCAGCCCCTTGCTCCTCTGCTGGCAAAACAAGGCAGCAGATGCATCACTGAATGTGGAATTTCATGTGGTGCAATTTCCAGATTCTTGGTTGCTTATGTCTCTCTCGTCCATTAATGAGAGATGACACATTCAGGCATTCAGATAACCACTGCTCTTTGTTCTGAAAATAGGGACTACTTTTAATTTACCTTTGTGGGGGGAGGAGCCAAAATTTGCAATGCTTACTTTAATTTTTAATGAATGACTGAACCAAGGCCAACATTCTTGTAGATTTAACTGAGAGGCAGCAGAAGCTGTAACAGAGATGCTGCTAGTGACAGTTGGGCTATAAGTTATAAGTCTACTTTACAAAGTTTGCCTGTTTTCTGGCACAGTCTCTGACACATACACTCCAGTCAATCAAAGTAAAGTGCCTAATAACAGATGTGGCAATTAAGCTGAAGAATTCTGTCTCTCTAGTTTAATTTTTATTACAGAGAATAACAGAGTACCTCATTAAACCACCATCATAGAGATTTTTTTTTTTTTAATTTGGCATACAAATGTGTGCAAAAATTAGATCTCTGAATAGGGTGCCTTGTTACTAAAGGTGCTTTGTCAGACAATGACATAACAGCCCATTTTTGTATGACAAATATGTGCTTGTGCTGCTGCTGTCCTTTTGCACACTGCAAACCGGTACAGGCTTAAAGATGTCCATGTGTGTCATGAAGGATCATATTTTCTGGGATTTAGGGCTTTGTGTGCAAGTTGATGAAAACGTGATCTTGATTCTTCTGAGTTCAAGTTACACTGCCCTGAACTGAAATCAGCTGCAAGCATTTGAAAAGGTTTCACATAATCTGTAACCCAAGTAAAATAGCACATTAGACTAAGACAAACTTTCTTGAAAAACAGTATTAATTGCCACCTAAAAAAGTTGTCGTCTGATTGTCGGAGCTTCTAAGACATTTGCCATCATTAGTTTCTTTTACTTATGTATTGGGCACTCTTTTTATAAAGGCCTCTGATGAGGAATTTAGTTTAATAATTTAATGATTTGAGGGGCCCTAAAATTTATGGTAAGGGAAGACTGATACATAAATCAGAACAGGAAGCTTTGCTATGAAATTACTCTGTTAGTATAAAAGGCATAAGAATAAAATACAAGTTGTTTACTTGGTCATTCTTAGAAGGAATCTTCTATTTTGGTGCCTGCCACAGGTGTTGGTAGCAGTTTTATTTCTTGGAGGTTTTATTTATTTATTAAAGTACAGCGTCTTGTCCTACAGTTTCAGCTGATACTCTAGGAGTGTATTAAACCAGTTTGTGCCTGTGTATATTCAGTGGCATGTTTGTGTATCCTCAGTTGCAGAAAACTTGCAAACACTATTGGCACCTGGCAAAGTTTAGTTTCTCCCAAGGATTCTTTTTTTCTCTGCTGGCAGAGAAAAAAATACTAGGATTCCACAACTGCAAACATGGTTTTAAATTTGTTTATGGAGGATGTCATATGTTTAAGCCAGTTTACTGTGAAAACATTTTTTGCATATTGCTCACTCTATAACCCTCTTGGGATTGTGTTGTAATGCCTGTGAAGGTTCTTCATGGCAGAAGTTCTTCAAGACTTAAATAAGGATAGGATTTATCCTTTTAATTCTGGGTTTGTTAAAAAACTAGAATTAACCAACCACTTTGAGTTTTGAATTATTTTCTTCCATTTTCCCCTTTGAGTGCAGTAGTACTAAATCCATTCCAACCTCTGCAAATAACCAAAAGAAAACATAGAAGTGAGTGAGTGAACTGTCGAAGGAAACAGTTTTATGTTCCTTATTCTTTTGCTAAAATGTTTTGAATTTTCTTTGTAGGGTGGTGGTAGCATGGGAGGCTTTGTGCAGTGAATCACAGATGCTTTGATTGCTGGAGGTGGAAAAAGTGATCTGTAATGCATTGAAATGTTTCAGAAGATGTTAAGGGGAAATGGCATTAGAATTAATTAATTTTTGGTTTTTAAAGCAGATCATTTGGAAAGTGAAGTTTGTAAGCTGTGATAAAGATTTACAGGAGTGTAATGCTTGGTGTAAATCATGAACTCAGGAGCTAGCTGAAAAGACAACTTAATTTTCTGCTGGGTCTTACATGCAGAATGGCATTTCACTAGATGATTTACAATAGATGATTTACAAGGACAGAGGTACTGAAGCAAGAGTTGCCAGCAAATTTTTTTCACAAATTATAGCATCTTGTTAGCAGCTAGAAGTTACAAACAAATGCAGAAGTTCATATGTCTGATTGTCATAATGAAAGAGTCTAGTGAAAGGTTGTGACAAGTGCAGGGATTTGCAGACTGAAGAATTTTGCCGGCGATAACTGAGGCTCTGTCTAGGAAGGGGAAGAATCTAATGTATGATGAAAATGTATGTGGAAAGAGAGAGCATGCATGTGATGGGGGAGGGAAGTAAACAGGCTGTCTTTGAAGAGGGCTGAACAGCAGAAGACTTTTAAAGGAAAGTGTGCACATTTGAAATTGATCCTAAATTGCATAGGGAGCTGAAGTAATTATCTGAGTCTTTTAATTGTACTCTTTTTCATCTTGGCAATAAACTCGAAGTGACACAGTGTCTGGAAGGCTGGTGATAGGAAAATAGGGGGTCACAGAAACTTTGAGAAACTTTGTTCAAGAGAGGGTAAAACCATGAATGATAATTTCCAACGTAGTGGAACCAGGGCATTGGTGTATTTAGGCAACCACAGGATTGTTCCAGGCAACTTGTCAGTAACCACAAAATTTTCACAGTTATATCCATGAGTGCAATGTCCTTTTTTATGATTCCCATTAGGGGGGCGGGGAAAAAAAAAGATATTAGAATTCTGTATGGTATATACCTGAGGGACTACAATGAAAATTTGATACTTTTGATATCTGTCATGTAACTCTATAATAAAGCTTTCATGCATGCTAGTCATACCTAATTTCAGAAATAATTCTCCTTAAACACTTTCATTTAGCCATTTTTACTTAATTTTTTAGTCTTCACCTGTACCATTAAAATAGACCTGGGGTTAATATAAAGAGATGTTTCGGTAAGAAATACATTATTTGAAAAAATATTTCTAAATATATTGATTTAATAAAAAGAAAGGGAGAGGAGGGGGAAAAAGCAGAGGGGTTTATGATTTTTGTCTCAAGCTTATACTGTGTAGACTATATTAAATTATATGTTATTTGCCTTTTCTGCTGAGAACTAACTGTTAACTCCCAAAATCCACCCTGGGAAAGATGCCTAGGGCTGAGAGGTGCCATCTGTATATAGACCTGACATAGTTTTTGATGTTTTACCTGAAATGTCTGGTGCCAAACAAGCATATCAGGATTTATGTTCAAGGCGCTATTTCATCTTATTAAAGTGTGTTTTTCAGGAACTTTTGTTTGGATTCTACACAGCTTTTTAACTGTCTCTAATTTCTAGATTTTCATCTGGGTAGGAAAAAAAAAAAGGCTATAGTAGCCTTAATGGTTCAACACCTGTACTTATTATTTGCCTGACAAACAAGAATATAATTTCAAGTGAAAGGGCCCTAATTTAACAGGTAATGATAGCTACAGTGAAGTGACCCCATGTTTGTGATGTTTGGCAGCCTTCCTCTGAGAAATAATAATGAGTCCATCTGCAAAGTATCTGGCATGCTAGCATTTGTCTTTACCATGTTTCCTTGCCTTGTGCAGACTGTCTTTTCCTGCCCTTTTAATGTTAATTTGAGGGAGTACTGGTAAGTGGATCTAAGGTCCCTGCCAGCTTAGCAGCTTCAGAAACTCCCATTCAGTGGCAGTAAGTGAAGTCAATGGGCCAAAGAGAATCTTGCTTTTCAAGAGGACAACTCCTAGAGGAAGCTCTCATGTGATCTTTTGCAGTAAAAACAGGTCTTGTAAAAGATAGTGCTGAGTGTTCTGCAGGGAAGGACAGTGTCCTTGAGGACCTTGTTGCAGTATTCCTGTGCTTTTGGATCTATGCTGCAGCATGATCCATGCCATCCAGCCACTCATTCCATCTCAAATCCATGTATTTGCTGGGTGGTAAAGCTTTATGTTCCCTCCCATGCTTGCAGGTACCTTATTTCATTCTGTGCTTGTAGTTACAATCCAAGAGGTTGTTTGATGCTTACAAAACAATGTGCAGTGTGACAGCTCCCAACCTTTCCAGATTTCCACCAGAAAATGTTTGTGTTTAAGTAGAAAAAAAAAATACAGTTTAACTCCAAAATTTACTCGAAAATTTACTCCAGTTTACAGTTTTAATGCACTTTGAAGGGTGCTCTCTGCTATTTAAGATCAGATCATGTATTATTGCATTTATGTTTAGTAGGAATGGTAGAGAGTTGTATTCTTATTAATATTAATTAAAGGATTGTGATGCTATAGCTTTCAAAACTGGTAATTCCATCCCTTAGGTGAAAATAAAGTCTAGTCTATCCCAGACTTGTGTATTATCACTTGATTCTCTGGAATTCCACATTTCAAGACTTCTTTCCCTGTCTTCCTTCCTGTATAAGTAACCAATAAATTTGCAAGTTACTGGGCATGAGGCCAAAACACACAGACAAACACTGTGATTACATAAACCTCATTTTCTTAGAAACCTCTGATAATTATAGAGAGACTGTAAAATAGGAATGATGTAATCTAATAACTAAATAGAAATGGTAATTGATTACTGATTTATTTTTCTTAGCAACGTAACTTCAAAAAAAAGCAGCATATCTGTCTCCATCAAGGAGACCTGTTCCAGCACACCCAGCCTCTGATTTGGTGTTTCTTCAGGCACCAGTCTGAGTGAGTTGTTTTTCCCATATCACGTTCTTAGCCCATTGGCCTCTCCAGATGTGTCAGTGTGTTTCACAGTGAGTTTTGAAAGCAAAGCAGCACAAGTGAGGATGGTCAGATCTGATTAAGGAAGGGCTCTTATAATCTGTGATCATGGAGGGTGGGAGGGTTTAGGGCACTTCAGTTTAGGGCACTCTTGGGTTCTCCTTTAGCAAACTCTCATGCTGACTGTGCAGATCCCACACATTTTCTGTCAGGCAGTCTCAGCCCTGCCAGCTTGGTGTGTCCTGAGCTCCCCATGGCAGTGACAAGTCAGTGCTGCCTTTGGAATGACATGGTTTGAGGATTTGGGAAAAGATCAGTCAGTGTCCATTTGCTGTGAGTGTGCATCTTCAGCCAGCCTGGGATCTGTGTGCTAATGCTCCTAATTCAGGTTATTTTGTATTTGCTTTAGAAGCGAGATTTCATGTGACAAAGTGTCAAACTGATTTACTGATTTCCAAAGGGAAAATGCCTTCTGCTCTACATCCATTAATTCTCTAATGTAATCAATAAAAGCAATCAGTTGTGGGGTTTTTTTTTTCCCACGGAAGGTAACACAGAATTAATCATCATTGACAAGATTAGGTCAGATTCAAATTTTGCTCTGCCTGACATCAGTCATGAGAGATGTTTTTATAAGCAAATTGTGTCCCTGATAGAGGGGCTGAGCCTCAGGAATGAAAAGTATTATGGAAAAGACTCTGTAGGAAGTGAAAGACCAAACAATTCTTCACTGAAAAATGTGTAGGAAAACTCTTTTATCTCACGTGGAGTTGTAATTTCCAGTTGCAGTCACCAAGTCTGTGTGGGTGCTCTGGAGAGAGTGAAGGCAAGGACACCTGCAAGGGGCTCTGCACAGATGAATGACTTCGTGGTTTACAGTTCAGTCTGAAATTTGAAGAAAACTATTATGGACAGAGAAAGATTTTATTTTTGAAGTAGCACTTGCAGGTCGATGCCATGTCAGTGCAATTAAGAATAGCCCATGCCGCTCTGAAAAGGTTTTGCTGTCCCTGTGCCCTATGACTGCAGAAGGGCAGAACTGAGTGCTGTAAAGCCTTTGAGATGCCGAGGACAGAGTAAGAAAGGCTCTCACTACTCTGCAGTTTGTCTTGTAACTAAATGGCTCATTCCTGCTGCATTTTTCATGTTTCAATGCTAAAAATGCTTTTGCAACAGTAATGGGAAAGCTGCGTCAGCATTTCCCATGGTCTTGGGTCCATTATGTCATGTTAGCAACTGTGTTGTACTGTTCTCTGTTGCTCATGCAGTTCTAATCCTGGTTAATTCTCTGGCAGCATTTGATAATGCTGACCAAAAAATTTTTGTTTGCAGCATTGAGCAACCTTCACTTTTTTTACAGTGTCCATCACACCTTCCCCTGTCTCCCCCCAGCTCCACCTGTATTTGTTTACCTTTTATTACAACAAATCTGAGGGAGATGTGTGCCCTCAGTTTTATCTGTGGCTCTGCTCTAGGTGGGTGGAGAGATCAATTTGTAAGCATGTCTTAATTTTAACCTCATAAAGAAGGATAATTTTTTTGCCTTTTTTTTTCTTTTTTAGTTACTTGGTCTTTCTCTGGTTTTGATCCTGAACTCTACATGGGGAAAAAGAAACCCAAACAAAATAAAAACTTTCAACACAGTTGATAGCGGCAGAGAAAGTGTCTAAAATCTCTGATATTGGGTGTTAATGGTTAACTATCTATAGTTTTATGACTATCTGTATTTCTATAGTACACACACAGGATTTTTCATGAGCTTACTTGTGAGAAAAATACAATTCCTGTAGTTGTTTGAGTTTAGATGTATTTTATGGGAAGTACCTGTAATTTATGGGAGTATATTTTGTAGAACTGTTACACCACTTTAAAATGAGCTTGTTAGTAATTATAATAAACCTTGGGGTCATCAGGTTAATTTTTTAATATGACTGCTATTGATTGTCTGATTTTTATATAATAAATATATAACAAGTTAAATTTCCTTACTTATAGTAATTTCATGACTATAAGGTGCACCCTTTTGACTAAAATTTTGGTCCAAACCCAGAAGTGCACCTTATAATCCGGATGTGCCTTATATATATGGACAAAGTTCGGAAATTTGCCAACCGGGAAGTGCGAACTGCGAGCGAGCCGGAACCCGTAGGAGCTGCGGCCGCGCAGGGAGAACCAGGAACTGTGGGAGCTGCGGCCGCCAGACAGGGGGATGCCTGGAGCCGCCACGGCTGCTAGGCGGGGGGAAGCTGGGACATGGTGTGGCTGCCGACTGGGGGAACCTGCTGCGGCTGCCGGCTGGGGGAAGGCGGCGCGGCCGCCGGGTGGGCGGGACGCCAGGATGTGGCACGGCTGCACATTGCGAGCCAGGAGCCATGAGCAGTGCCAGCCAGCACTGGGGGTGGGCGGGAATTCCAGGGCCCGCTGCACAGGGAGGGCACCTGGGGCTGCGTTTAAAGGCTACACCGATCTGTGAAAAATGTTTGCAGATTGAGCACCTGCCAGTAATTCGTTACTTTGTTGTGCGCCGCATGGCTCCTCGTAGCAAAAAAAAAAGTGTGCCTTATAGTCCGGTGCACCTTATATAATGTACAAAGTTGAGAAATTTTCTGACTCCCGGAGGGGCGCCTTATAATCCGGTGCACCTTATAGTCGTGAAATTACTGTAGTTTGAGATACATGGAAGTACCCTACACCGCACTTCTTTCCGCATGGGCTGGATTAAAGCTGAAGGAAACAGACTCTGAACAGATACTAGACATGCCTTAAACTTCCTGCCTGAAAACAGGAATAAGGATGCAGCTTTGGCAACAAAAGATTTTGCCTCAAATGCTGTAGAAAAAACTAACAGGCAAGAAGATTTTAGTGCTCTGTTGTGGAAATCCTGGTGGTGAAACACCAAGGATTAGCTTAAATTTGCTAAGGTTTTTTCTGTCTCATGTATGTAGTGATTTGCACTGGGAAGGCACTCCTCAAGATGAGCATTTTCAGTGCCTAAACTACAGGTTCTGTGTACTTGTAGATAAGGAGAATACAGTAATTTCACGACCATAAGGCACACCGGACTATAAGGCGCACCCCCTGAGAGTCGAGAACTTTCGCAACTTTGTAGCTCAGATAAGGCGCACCTTTTTTTTGCAGCGAGGAGAACGCGCGGCGCACAACAAAGTAGCGAATTACTGGCAGGTTCTCAATTTGCAAACATTTCGCCGCCATTTTTCGCCCCTTTTCCGATGCTTTTTCGCGGCGATTTTTCACCGCTTTTCAGCCACTTCTCATGGCAATTTTTCGCCGCTTTTTTGGCCACTTTTCACCATGATTTTTCGCCGCTTTTTCACCGCTTTTCGTGGCCATTTTTCGCCGCTTTTCAGCCGCTTTTTGGGGTGATTTTTCGCCGCTTTTCAGCCGCTTTTTGGGGCGATTTTTCGCCGCTTTTTTGCGGCCATTTTTCGCCACTTTTTCGTGACCATTTTTCGCCGTTTTTCAGCCACTTTTCACTGTGATTTTTCGGCGCTTTTTGGCTGCTTTTCGCCGTGATATTTTGCGGCTTTTTCGCGGCCATTTTTCGCTACTTTTTTGCCGCTTTTTTGCGGTGATTTTTCGACGCTTTTTCACCGCTTTTCGCGGCCATTTTCAGCCGCTTTTTGGGGCGATTTTTCGCCACTTTTTTGCGGCCATTTTTCAGGGCGATTTTTCGCCGCTTTTTTGCCGCTTTTCAGCTGCTTTTTGGGGCGATTTTTCACCGCTTTTCAGCCGCTTTTTGCCGCAATTTTTCGGCGCTTTTTCGCCACATTTTTTTGCCGCTTTTTCGCGGCCATTTTTCGCCACTTTTCAGCCGCTTTTCAGGGCGATTTTTCACCACTTTTTGGCCGCTTTTCGCGGCGATTTTTTTGCCGCTTTTTCACTGCTTTTCCGCGGCGCTTTCCCGCGGCACTTCTTGGTGCTTCCCCTCGGCCACGCCGCTTCCCCCCTCTTCTCCCTGGCCCGCAGCCACGTGGGTTCCCAGTTTCCCCCGCCCAGTGGCCGTGGCTCCAGCAGTTCCCGACTCCCCCTGCACGGCTGCAGCTCCCACGGATTCTGGCCCAGCTTGCAGACCGCACTTCTGGGTTCGCAATTTCCCGAACTATGTCCATCATATAAGGCGCACCGGACTATAAGGTGCACTTCCGGGTTTGGGGGAAAATTTTAATCAAAAGGGTGCGCCTTATAGTCGTGAAATTACTGTACTGTTGTGTTACTGGGTGAGATAATTTAAGCAACATACGGTATGAAAAATGAATCTCTGAACAGTTTTTCTTGGTGCAAACCATAGGCAGCAAGAGTGAAATGAGTCATCTACATCCTTTATTGCTAATATCAACACTTTAGCAATGCTAATCAGCTACACTGATTTTCTGTTTTGATTTTCCTTAATAATTAAGCCAAAGATCTGGAATGCAATCAAGTTTTACTCTAGGGGGTTCATGCAAATTAATTTTTTTTAATTTTAAATTTTGTTAAATGTATCCTGCAAAAGGAAAGTTGCTGAAGTCGAGAATAAAAGGAGATACCATTTACAGTCTGCTTAAACAGAGTGAGTATTTTCAATGAAATCACCACTTGACTGCAGTTATTAGCTGAAAATACAGCTGATCCTTGAATAACTGCGCATGGACTATTTACTGCATGCAGAGCAATAGTTACAGACCATAAAATATCTTTCAGCAGCTTGACTTTCTAACAACAATTTAGCTAGAGGGGATCATCTCTGTGACCTCAGATACTTTAAATATAATGGTTTCTTCTTGTGAGTATTTTTATGTTGATTTCTGAAGTAATGGTTAAGTGAGACTGTTTTGTCTCTTTTTTTATTCCTTGGCCCTGTGTTTTTTCTCATAAAATAAAGTGATAATGTAATTTGCATTATTCTATTGCATAATATTTAAAGTAAGAAATTGCTAATTCTAGGCTAATTTACTTTGTTAAAAATATTTTTTTTAATCAAACTTATTTATTAGAAATTATTTTCTCATACTACAGATTAGACTCAAGGATCTGATTTTTTTGTTATCTCTGCAGCCACACAATGTTAGAATTGGTGTATAAGTGAGGAAATAGGGTCAAGTGCTCACTGAAACAGTAATGTACTGTAAGTCATTACAAATAAATTACATGTTAATAGCATTCATTCAGGCATTTGTAGATTAATGACCAGTTGGATTAAGAGTGTTTCAGCATGCAAATTAAAATAATGTGCTTAGTAAAAGTGTTAGGATAATCTTCTTAGACCTTCATGTTACTACAACAGCTTTTTTTAATGAACGTTTATTCGGTTTGGAAACTGTACAGCTGGCTGAGGAGAGGGAATTAAATTTTGGGGATTCCAGTTTAAAGAGCAGTGACATTGCAGGGTGACGCGTGAGGTTGTGTTGGCCATGGGAAGCATGGGGAGGCACAAACCCTTCCTGAAAATGAGGGACGTGCAGGATTCCTGGTGCTGTGTCACAGATGAGCCTCTCTGCTCTTGAGGTCTAAGCAAGTGCCAGCCTTTATTGCAAAGCTCAGCTCTGGCTCTCAGAGTGGGCAGAGCCTGGCTGAGCACACCCAGCCTGGGTGGCTGCAACTGGAGAGGGCAGTGGGACCTCGGAGATGCAGTTTGTGCACCAGCTGACCTCGTGTGAAACTGCTCCCTTTGGGTTCTTCTTCCAGAATGGGCATGGTATTGCTGCTGCTGGGCAAGCAGAGTGTGTTCCTTGGAGTGCTCCTTGCTTTAGATTGATTGCAGCTGCAACAGCATTATTAACTACAGTAATTTCACGACTATAAGGCGCACTCTTTTGACTAAAATTTTCCCCCGAACCCGGAAGTGAGCCTTGTGGTCTGGTGCGCCTTATATGATGGACAAAGTTTAGAAATTTGCAAACCCGGAAGTGAGAGCTGTGAGCTGTGGGGGGAGCCAGCAGGGCCATGGCTGCCAGGTGGAGGCGGGGCAGAATGGCGGCGGGCACACCCTGGCCCCGCCGGGTGCAGGCGGGCCCGGGGGTCCACGGCGACCCTCCTGCCAGGTACAGGTGGGCCCGGGGGCTCATGGCTGCTGGGTTGAGGCGGGGCCTCATCCAGCAACCGCGCAGGGGGAGCTGGGGGCAGATCCTCACTGCAAAAAAAGAATGCGCCCTACAGTGCGCCTTATATGATCTACAAAGTTGCAAAATGTGCCGGCTCCCGGTGGGTGCGCCTTATGGTCCGGTGCGCCTTATGGTTGTGAAATTATTGTACTTTATATTCTATATGGTATTAATAATTTTGGGTTTTTTTTCCTCCCTCACAGTCATCTCTTTGGAAAGATGATTCTTCATTTCAACTCCCTTTTTGGCTTCCCTGTCATACTCCTGTACCACTGGATGGGGTCAGCTGTGTCTTTGAATCTGGAAGATCCCAACGTGTGTAGTCACTGGGAAAGGTAATACTTTCCTTTTGGAAAAACAAGTGACGTAAATTCCAATGTAATAATTTTGCTTTGCTTTTCTTGGCATGTTTCAAATTGTTGGAGCCTTTTAGCTGAGTTTAAAAACAGGGAAAAATCACTTTACTGCATGGGCAGGTGAGTTTAGGGATGAGTAAAAGATTATTTAACAGTGGGCTGAAATGCATCTTTGCATTGGGGGTTAGATGCAAAGAGCCACTGCAGTGGTACTAGCAATGTTACACAACCATTTGGATACAAGAAATGAGTAAAAATAGCACTTTCCAATTTTGGTGAAAAGATGTTCTACTTATGCAAAATATAATTAACCATTTTGGAATTTGGCCAAATTTGATTATGCTGATTCTCTCCTGTTCAGCACTCTCAGGATCTGAATTAAGATTTGTTGTTTAATTATTTTGATGAGGTTCAAAAATCTGTAACATGCAAAATTAAATTTGTCATCAATGTAGTTGGTCTGTTTGTTCATCCAATTTTTTGTATTTCATGAATTGCAAAATGCCACAAAGGTTTGGAAAGATTGACCCTCAAGCATGCTGCATTTCTTTCCTTGTGTAAAGGTTATGATAGTGAAAGCAAAACTTCTGATCTCATTATAACTGTTGTTCTGTAATGGATCAGCTGGTCCATGAGAAAGTCTTAATTTTCTTCATTCACTTGAGAACATTAATATTTCCTGCACTTAATGTAAAATTGTGTTTTATGCTTAATCATGGGGAGTGCTGCTAAGCCACTGTGCATTTATTTGTGATTGTTATGGCTGAATCTTTACAAGGAAAATTTAAACTTGTATTTACTTTTTTATAAAGTCTCTCTATGACAAAAACCAAATCCAACACTTAAGGACTTTGCTTGGGAATTTGCTTGAGCTTCATGTGAAGCATTTAGCACCTCTGCCTCAGCTGCTGTGTACAGTTCATACAGCAATGTGTATATGAAGTAGTGACCGCATTAAATACCTGTTCATTGTAGTCAAGCATTTGTCTACAATGTTACTGGATACTGCCCAGTATTGTCTGTGCTTTGTTTACAGCTTTTGTAGATGAAAGTGTTTTGGGGAAAACTACAACATAGTGAAAGCAAAATGGGAAGGAAACCCTGAGTACAACTATTTACACTGCATAATATAACTTTAAACAAGGTAGTCAAAGTCTGCAGAAGGAAAAATATACCAAAAAACGCATCAAGCAAGCATGCCCACTTCATTGCATGAACTTCTTTCCTTCTTGTTCTGTGTCTCAGAAACGGGGCAGAGCTCCAAATAATCTTAGTGAAATGTTCATGCTGCTGCCCAGAGGGGACAAAGGGACAGAAGTATGAAAGAGCAAAGCCCCAGACAGAAGCTCTTGACTGCCACTGGCACTGTAGTATGCTTTAAAGGAAAAATAAGCCTCAGTCAGTACTAACATGGTCTTTAGAAATGAACTGCGAGAAGGGGTAGAGCGTGCCCTACCTCAGAGTAAGAGCGCAGAGCTTCAGGCAAGTGCCAGCATCCCACTGATATTTTGTTGGGCTGGGACAGCTGGGTGGATTAGGGCTGCTTGCCTTGCAGGAAAACAGGGAGTAGGGTGTGTGCATTTAGGGGTGAGTGGCTCTGGATGTGTTTCCCGTTGTAGATGGTGACAGCAGGATGAGGAGACTGTGGCTGTTACCCAGCAGTGGGGGCTCAGGGGTCAGAGAGGGCGTGAATGGAAGCGAGGGAGAGCTGGGCAGGCTATTTAGTGTTTTTGGCTGGTCCTGGGAATCAGTTCAGCAGCAGGAGCTTGCCACGCATTCCTGTATTTTCAAGCTCCCTTGTGCAATCCATGACTGGCTGCCAGCACAAACAACCTCTCAAAGAGTTTGCTAGGATGATTCAATATTTTCCCCTTTTGTGACAGGGCTGTGCTCCTCGTGCCCTACTGACAGCTTTGGAGGCTCTCACTGTGGATTTATTTCTAGGACGTGGTATAATTGTGTAATTTGGCTAAAAATAAAGTTGGATTTCATATAGTATTTTAGGGGGTGTGGTGTGGGTGGTTCCCTGTTAAAATTTATCCAGTAAGTAGAAGAAAGTGTGGTCTTCAGTATTCATTAATTTCTATTTGCTGAATAGAAGGTTTGGTGGTATGCCTGTAATGCAATTTTTCTTTAATTACTACTCAGGATTTTCTGTGCTAACACTTAGTATCTAAATGCCTTGGATATCTTCCCATATGCCCAGATACAGTTTTTACAAGAAATTTCTCAGAAAGTCCTATTTTTCTATTTTGAGTGGTAACAGAAGCAACCTCATTTTCTGGCTCCTTAGCTAGTTGTTCAGTTATCAGTTATATTAATAAAAGTTTCCACAGGAGAACACATATACATTACTTCTATTTGCTGCCTATTTGAGATACAGGTGTTCTGGTTTTAAAAAATTTAGGCTAACATTACTATTCTTTAAATGTCGAGTAGTGAAATTTCTTCAGATGTGTTACACAGTAAAAACATGATGACTCTCTGCATCCTTATTTTTCTTTGCAAGCTTTCTGTCTCATTTTAAGACATGAGTATTTTGTTATATTTATTCCATTCCGTAATAGGATTCTGTAAAAGACCTAATTAAATGAGACTGTACTAAAAAGACTTGCTTGATAATCTCCCTTTTTTTCTCTCTCTCTCCCCAGTTACTCAGTTACAGTGCAAGAGTCGTATCCACATCCTTTTGATCAGATCTACTACACCAGTTGTACTGACATCCTAAACTGGTTCAAGTGCACGCGACACAGGTGATGTATAAATCCTAATATTGTCAATTTGCTGGTATTGTTAAGAGTCTTGATTCAAAGTCAAGCATGATATGTAGGATTTTTAGCTGTAGTGTCCAGCCTGTGTGACTATGATGTGTGATCAACTGGAAGATGCCTGTCCAGGCAGTGTCACATACATTTTATTAGCAGGTTGGAGTGTACCATCCCACAGAGTGCTAACAGGAAACAGACACTGGGGGAAAACTGAATTCTCCAGACCTTAAAAGGTGTATTTGTTCAGAAATGTCACAGGGTGCCCTTGCTGCTTTCAGTGTTGTGTTCTGAGGTAAGTAAGTGTATGCTTCTTAAAAGAAAAGTAAAACAATTTGTTAAAGGAAACTTCCTTTGCAAGCAGAAAGCAAGCAAGGGTTGAATGATTAAAAACTGGTGACATCTGCAAAGAGCATTTTCCTCAGAGGAATATGCGTGTATGTCAAAACCATCACAAGTGAAAAAGTCGCCATTCTTTTCCTGCTTTCCGATCACGCATGAACCTAAGGCATGTCAAGGATCCCCTTGGACTCTTGAATTTGGCAATGGATAAGTGAAGACCACTTGGAGCATTTTTTCCTCTTTTCCTGTAACACCTGAATGTTTTTTAAAATGTGTAAGTGCAGTATTTTCACTACTATAAGGCGCAACGGATTATAAAGCGCACCCATGGGAGCCGGCAAATTTCTCAACTTTGTACATTATATAAGGCGCACTGGACTATAAGGCACACTTTTTTTTGCAGCGAGGAACTGCGCCGCGTGCAACAAAGTAACAAATTACTGGCAGGTGCTCAATTTGCAAACATTTTTCACAGATCAGTGTAGCCTTTAAACGCAGCCTCAGGCGCCCTCCCCGTGCCATGGGCTCCGGCACTCCTGCCCGCCCCCGGTGCTGGCTGGCACTGCTCATGGCTCCCGGCTCACACTGCGTGGGTGCGCCACATCCCAGTGTCCCCCTGCCTGGTGGCAGCAGCAGGTCCCAGCGTCCCCCCGGCCGGCAGCTGCGCCGTGTCGCAACTTCCCCCCAGCTGGAGGCTGCGCTGCGCCCTGGCTTCTCCCTGCCTGGCGGCCGCACCACTTTCCCCCAGCTGGCGGTCCTGCCGCTTTCCCCCAGCTGGCGGCTACATCACATCCTGGCGTCCCCCCAGCCAGCGGCTGCGGCAGGTCCCGGTTTCCCCAGCCCAGCGGCCGCAGCTCCCGTGGTTTCCGGCTCCCCCTGCTCGGCCGCAGTGCCTGCAGGTCCTGGCTCGGCTTGCAGTTCCCACTTCTGGGTTGGAAAATTTCTGAACTTTGTCCATATATAAGGCACATCCGGATTATAAGGCGCGCTTCTGGGTTCGGACCAAAATTTTAGTCAAAAAGGTGCGCCTTATAGTCTTGAAATTACTGTATATATATCCTTTCTTGTTTCTGAACCAAGGTGTGTGACAAACACTCATTCCTTTCTTTAGGATTAGTTACCGTACTGCCTACAGACACGGTGAGAAAACAATGTACAGGCGGAAATCCCAGTGCTGCCCTGGATTCTATGAAAGCAGGGAAATGTGTGTCCGTAAGTTCAGCTGTTTTTTTCTTTTTGGCTTTGAAATTCCACGCAGCCATCACTGTGCTGGTGTGACTCCCCTCTGATGGGTGACTGGTGGAGGCTGAGTTGCAGGAACTCAAGTTACTCATCCATGATGCACATGCAGCTCTCCTTGAAGCCAGCTGCGGCTGTGCAGATGCAAATGACAGGATGGTTGTATTTCAGATGTCTCAGTGGCCAGCCAGCCTTGATGTGGTTCTAAGTAATGATTATGTGGAAAATGCACAAGTGCAAGCATCAGTGTGTTTTCCAACACAATAAATAAACAGAAGGTTTAAAACCAAGAGGGAAGTGGAAGTCTTTGCTCCTTGGGACAGACCCCAATAGATCCTCATGCTAAACCTCTCTTGGAGGTACAGATATCTTGAAGAGCTCTTTGGAGGTCTCAGCACCTTTTTTGGATGGCACACACCCCTGTCTCCTCATCTAACCCAAAATTGGATAAATTTGTCTCTGGGGAGTCTGGTGGCAGCCCTGGCTCAGTTCTTTCTCTTGTGTGGCCTTGCACAGGCCTAGGGAGGTCTTAAGGCACTATCTGTTAAGAGCATGTTTTATGCCCTGGAATTTGGAAAAAAGCTTTGATTCAAAACATTTTCAGAATGTGCAAAAGCAAGGTCAAAATACTTTTAGAAAGAATTTATTTATCTGGTATCAGATTGGCAGTGATATTAGCCTTTTTGTTTGTAATATGTATATCTTAGACTTGCAAGAACCAATTTCTGACTACATTTGATTATTATACAGCATATAAAAGTAATGATTTTTTTATTTTTTATGAGGTAGAATACGTTTTGAAGTTAGTTTGACTCATCATGTGATGGTGATTCTCTTACATGACTACAGCTTTTACATAGCTATAGCATATGTAGTAAATTTGTTGTGGTATCACAATGATATTCAAAGCCTGAAAAATTCAAATACCATTGGACATAGTAATTTTTCCTGTTATTCCATAAAATGTGCCTGAGTATGATAGTCAGGACATATTGTTCTGACTTCTGAAGTGATTGTGGAATGCCTCAGACTTCAAATTATGTGAAAATACGGATCCTTCAGTGTAGCTGAGTCTGCATTTATTTGACCTTGGAAGAAAGAGAGAGACCTTCAGTCTTCATGATCTCCAGCTGGAGCATTTCCATTACTGCAGTTTTATTTTCCATGCAGTATGGACTATTTTATTTACCTAGTAGAAAGATGTAAGATGCCTCTAAGAGGCTAAAATCTTTGTGGTGCTGTAGATATTTTGTTGTTTGTTTGTTCCTTTATTTGACTTATCAGTTTAGAAAGGTAAATTAGAAAAGTTTACTGCTAGATGATTTTGGTAAGACTCAGCATTGCATGAATTGAAATTTCATTGCTTTTTCTCAAAAATAATAGGATTCTGTGTTTTATTATAAAATATAATATTTTATTTATTTATTAAATAATAGGAATCTGTGCCATTTCATTTTGTTTCCAGGTGGGTTAAAAGAAATTGTATTTTAATTTTAAATCCAACATTATATGAGGTCAGTATTTGGACTGTTTTGTAAAAGTGTAGATAGCTTGTTACTAAGTGCTATTTAACTAAAAAAGAGTGCTTTGTGCTGTGCTCATGAAACTCCTGTTTGTAAAGGATGTAAATAATGTACAGAATTCTCACCTCTCTCTTCACTATTGCCTGTCCCCCTGCAGAACACTAGGTTACATGGACCTTAGATTGCTACATGCACCAAAATTTTTGAGAGCAAAAATAGCAATGTTTAGATCTGAGGCACTTTCTGAGATTATCTGAATGTAGTTTCTGTGCAGATACAAAAGCAGAACAACAATTCTATGAAGTTCTGTAAAGCGGCTTACTCCTGGCCTTAGCAAGTATACCCCATGCTGAGTGATTGACTAAATTTCTTATTTATTCCAAAGAATTTCCTGCAACTTGTCTGCTACTATCAGCAACAGTCCCTAGGAGATTTGACATATGGGTGCTAGACTTACCTACAGACTAGAAACTTTTTCAAAATACGCAGTTTGGGTTTTTTTAGCATGTTTCTTGAAAGAAAGATTTCAAAGGTTTTAAGACATTTTCTTGTGGCTTTCTTGTAGATGGATACACAAGCAAAGGTTGATTGTACCTGGCAGCTTGAATATTAATGTCACTTAGTTTTTAACATTATAGTACATTTCTAAGAACTTTATTGGAGAGCTATGCCAGTTGAATTTCCTCAAAAGATGAAGTAGAAAATGAACTATGTATCTTGTAGAAGTGGATGTCACTCACTTTACTGGCAGATAGCCATCAAGCACAGGAAAAAGGATTAAACAAAGGGTATGTTGTAGAATACAGTGTAGAAGTGAAGGGTTTATTGGAAGAAATGTGTTTATAATGTAGTTTAATAGATAATTGATTTTTTTTCCCATAACAAATGTTCATTTCAATTAATTTGGCGGAAGTTGGAGTTAAACCTTGCAGTTATTTACTTTATGTGCATAATTACAAAGTGTTTCAAATTTATGTTAACTGGTTTATGGCTGACTTTTCAAAGTGAAAAAGCAACATATCTAAAATCCATCATCAAAGATAAAAATACATTTTTTCTAGTTTTCTTTCAACATCAGATAATGAAGGCAAAGATGTAGAAAATATCTTGAAAAAACAATAAGGCACAACAGAAAAGGGCAAATAAGATGTAAAGGCAAATGTGCAAGACTAAACCCAGATTGCTTTTGATACAATAATTGATCTTTCTCTTGCAAAAAAAGAGGACATGGCAGTTGGTGCCAGGAATTTTTTGGTGCTTCTTCACACTGGTCAGTAAAAAAAAAACCCTTCATGTTAAGTTTTTTACCTGCACCTGCATATTAGTATTTTTTTTTTTTATTACCATGCCCAGCAATTCCGTAGAAAACCAAGAGAAAGTAGTTTATCTGTTTTTGGTGTCATTCATGTCTTTCAGCTTCTTCTAGGTTCTTTTCGTGTTGTCCTCTTTGTAGCTCTGTGTAGTAAATTCTTTCTTCACAATATCCTCTGCAATACTGTTTTTTAAAATGTGCTGTCCTTACTGATGTAGGGTTCAGTTGCTAAGAATCAGCCCAGAAGGCGCCTGGAGAGTACAGTAATTTCACAATTACAAGGTGCACCTGATTATAAGCCACACGTCCAGGTGTCGGCAACGTTTAGGTCTTCGTCCATATATAAGCTGCACCCAATTATAAGCTTCACTTTTGTTCACAGCGAGGATGCTTGCACAACTTTCACAAAGTTGCCAGTTAGTAACAGAATTGCGGGATCGCGGAGTTTACTGGCTTGGCTCAGGGCTGTACAGACTCAGATCGGCCCCACTTTTCCCCCGCCGGGGCCATGAGGGCTCGGATCAGCCCCGCTTTTCCCCCACCGGGGCTTTGTGGGCTCAGATCGGAGCCAGGCAGGCTTGGATTGGCTCACTATTCCCCCTCTGGGGCCGGGCAGGCTTGGATCGGCCCCGCCTTTCCCTCGCTGGGGCCGTGTGGGCTTGGATTGGCTTGAGGCCATGCGGGCTCGCACTTCCGGGTTGGCGAATTTATGAACCTCATCAATATATTGGCCACACCTGATTATAAGCCGCACTTCTGGGTTCGGACCAAAATTTTAGTCAAAATGGTGCGGCTTATAATTGTGACATTACAGTAATTTCTTTTGGTTAGGGAATGGATTTTTATGTATATCTAGAATGTGGATCCCTGTGGCATGAGGGGCAGTACAAGGAGATAGGTCTGGTTTCTTGCAACTTCTTTTTGTTTCTGTTCTGTCCCAGCTCTCTCGCAGAGGAGGTGGTGGAGCATTGTCTTATTGTATTTAAGGCTCAGTGCTCAGAAATTTGGGCTGAGCGTGTTTGCATTCTCTGGGTTATTCATAAAAGTGCTCACACTGCATGTTTACAGCGACCTCCTGTTGCCTCACGGTTTGCTGGCAAGGTTTTTCACACGTTTGGTTTGTGGGGAGCCTCAGTGCCTAAGGCAGCACTAACTAGGAAGGAATCTTCAAAGATACAAGTAATTCACATCAACTTATAAGACTAATGGAAAATTGTGATGTATTATTTAAGCTCAGTCTTTCCACAATACATCAATAGGCAGCAGCACTTTGTGTTAATGCCTTGCTTCATCAAACCATTAAAAATTATTATTGTCCGTGTTGATTTCTAATGAAGATAATTTTAATGCATGTCTGAGAAGTAGTTTGTTAGAAATAGCTGAGAATGAAAACTGAAGACTGTAAAAATAAGCAGATAATGGGTGGGATCCCATATATTCAGATTTTTTCTATTTTATGTATGATTGATCTTCATGTGGTTTTCCTTTTTCTTGGACACACTAAATGTAAAGATGACCAGTGTGCTTCGTCATCTTTAATTAGAGAAAACCCAGAACATTTGCAAGTATTTTACCTAATTACTTTAGAACATTTTCAGTCTGTTCAGAACCATAGTGATTCACATGCAGCCCCATTAAACTTCTTTTCAACATCTACTTTGTCTTTTTCCCCTTGATAATTTTATGTTCATTGGTATAGCAGTCAGATTTGTGCTTTAATTTCTCTGGCAATGTTGGTACAAAGAAAAATCTCATCCTGTGCACATTTTCTAAGTTTTATTGCTGTTCAGAGTAGAAGGAAAATTATTACAGTGTATGTATTTTGGACAACCAGGGGTATTTTGTGATTAATGTGATGCCAGCAAATAGTTTCTGGTCAGAGGTTCTTCCTCTTGGGTGTATTATAGTCTTTCATTGATAATGCTGGCTATCAAAACTGTTTCAGTTTTTTCTTAGATGTTTCTAACAAAAGGTCTGTTTCAAAGTAAGACTTATTTTAGAAACGTGCTTGAAAATCATAAAAAAAAAAAAAAGAGTAAAATTCAGGCCACCCTGTTTAGCACTTTAAGGTTGCAGTGATTCATAAGGTTTTATGTCATGCTTTACTGTCACTGTTTGTTTATCCTTCAGCTGAACTGTGCAATCATTTGGAAGAGTTGGTATTAAAACACTGGTGTGTTGCAAATCGTATTTTATCCATGCTGTTGCAAGAGAGCATTTCTCTGGATGCCTCCTGAAGTTCCCCTCTTTTCCTTGGCATGAGGGTTTACTTCAGAGAGTCACAGGGTGGTTGAGGTTGGAAGGGACCAGTGGAATTCACACCATCCAAGTTTCAGGCAGGGACAATGAGACCCTCGTGCCCAGGACCATGTCAGACTGGTTTCCAACCTGGATCATACTTTGACTCTTTTTTCATTAAATTTCGACAATTTCCCCAGAAGAATTTGAGTAATACTAGCAACATTTTTAACTGGAGTCTTCAAACTTAGGATAAATAGAAGAGATTGAAGTGAAATGTATTTTTAAGAGATGACACCAAACATTAATATATTGGTATTTATTTTGGTTTTAGGAGGTGCTTGAGATACGAAAGAACTGGGTTAGGACTATTTTAGAATATTTTAAAGAATATTTTTCCTAGTGGTAGGAGTTCTCTAATTGTTTTTTTTTATTTTTTTTTAAATTCCCTTCTCTGACAGCTCACTGTGCTGATAAGTGTGTCCATGGCCGTTGTATTGCTCCCAACACCTGTCAGTGTGAGCCTGGCTGGGGAGGACCCAACTGCTCCAGTGGTGAGTTGTCACCTGCTTCTGCCTGTCTTGTACTATTTCCATGGTGTTTTCCTCTCTTTTGGGCAGATAATCATCAGTTCTGTGCTTGCGCTTCTGAACTCTGATCAGTGCTTTTTTTCTGAGTTATCAGGTTACTCTGTGTAACCTGATTTTTCTTCATTTACTTGTAAACAGTGTTCCCACGTAGCAGCACTAATGACCTCTTTTTTAGTGTGTGTGTGTATGCTTAGAAATATGCACATAGCACAGTATCTGGAGTAAAGACACAATTTTATTTTGCGTGTAAGAAAATCTCACAGTTCTTATTTTACTTATGTAAAAAAGTGTCTTCCCTTTGGTTGAAATACAGTTTCTCAAAGTAATTTTTCCATTTATTATAATTATTTATTTATTTATTCCAGCCTTGTGCCCCCCTTTTTAAGGTTTTTAAGGTTTTTAAAAATGTATTTACGAGGCTAACATAAAACCACGTATTTTGTCACAATCAAGTTGAAGATTGGTCTCTGCTAGTGATTGTCAAGTTGAAAGGAATGCATTTTAGTCAACAATAAAAACAACTGTATGTACAAGTTAAATTCCATAGACCTTACAAATTTCTAACAAACAAATTGCAAAGATATTACACTGCTAGTTTAATTAGTGCATTATTCCTATAAAATTAGCAACTCTCACTTATTTTTCTTTAAAAAAGGGAAATGTTCTTTTCTTCAATTTTCAAACATGTTTCTATCATAACTCAGTTCATCTGGAACTGATCTGTTATTCCAGCAGCATATTTGTTGGCATGAGGACGAATTTAACCATTTTAAAGTTAATTATTTCATTTGTTGTGTAGTTTTCATGTAGTTTACGTGGGATTCATGTATAGTTCCAAAGAAACACCCAAGTTTTGCATAAGGCATAAAGCTGAAAGACCCATAGTTTTTTCTCAACAGTGTTGCTGTAAGACTGGTCTTAATCTAATGTATTGAGTTGTCAAAATAAATTGTCAAAACATGGTATCTTTCTTTCTGAAAACCTTATGTATTGAGCTCTTCTGTAACTAATCAAACATGCAGAAGAAATGTGAATCATTAGACAGCACAGATTGCAAAAATGCTGTTATTTATTGAGATTTTTGAGTCTGAAAGTGTGCTTTAGATGAGACAGGAACCTCTAAAACTGCCTTTGGAAATAACCCTTCCTCTCACAGGGTTTCCAGTGTCCATTTCTCTTACCTGTCTGGTATAATTCACTCTGAGTAGATGTGCATCTTTTCCTGTGCTTTTTCCTCAGCTGGCTGCCTTTCGTGTACCTTTGAACAGTGATCTCTGGAGAGGCTGATGATCATCTAAAGGCTCCTGTATGATGTTAGGGCTACCTGGAACTGCCAGAATTCATTTGGAATTACTGGTGTAGCCGTAGGAGAAGGGGGTAGGCTGAGGAAGGGGATATTCGTTCAGGGATTTTTCCCCTTCTGTGTGGACAAACTAAGAAAGTTGCTGATTTCACTCAGTTGTCCTTCTGAGCTTGAGAGTTGATATTTGCTGCTACCTGTCCATGATTTCCTTATCTGAAGAGCTACAGCACATATCAAACTGAATTACGAAGAATTAAGAATAGTGGATAGTGTTGAAAATATAGTAAGTGAAAGGCGTTTGGCTTTCTGAGCTTTCTTGTTGCTTGCCCTATGTAAAAGATTTTGATATTCTGCCTTTAGTTGTATTTTCTGCATGATCCCCAACTTGGTTTTAGTAACAGAAAGGTACAGTGATACAAAATTAAGATATATGGTTTTAAAATATTTTTTCTGTTTGCCAAGTTATTAATTCAGTAGGAATATATGCATATTGCCCTACTGTAATAATGTCGATCAAATAAACATTTTAATTACTTAGATGAATGGTGGAACTTTATTTGAAAGACAGACCAGTGTTTTTGTAAGGCAAAGGTTCAGGGATTTTATGGCTGCTGATGACCAGATAAAATGCCCTGACTGAAAAGGAGATATCCTCAAAGGGTGAAGTGTTAGGCCAACTTCCAGATGTAATCATCTGTTCATTTTCATGGACCCACACATATTGGAAGGAACTGTTCTACCTAGGGACAAAACATTTTGTGAAACTGCAGAACTAAACATTTTCTTCCAAATTGCTGTTTTATCTCTACTGGAATTGTTTATTCTCCTTAAAAAGGAATTTTATCTGGAAGTGTCTGGGAACAGATGTAGTCCTATTGCAGCATCTGCCCATATGCCAACCCCCCAGACTGATTTTTATCTGTTGTTTCTCAGGAGGGAATAAATTTTTTGGGTGACTCCCATTTCCTTTTGTAGCAAATATTACCTCCTTCTTGCTATGACCAGTTCCTGAGTTAAGTCAGTGGCTTCTCTCAATTTAGGGAGAGGAGGCCTAAGGTTTGACCAGAGTGCTGAGCTTGTTTTTTTCAAGGACTCAAATCTAATCCAGACCATAACTTTGCTCCCCACCGCATCCTCTGCCTTTCTGAAAAAATTACCTCACAGCTGAGCAGAAAACAGGATTGGATCTATTCTTCAGCAAGGAAAACCTGAGTGGTGGCCTGGGAGTTTTGTTAATTAAATAATGTTTCTTTAGGGAGTATTTCCTGCACAAGGTGTAATTTTTCTTGAGGAATTTTCTCTTTATTTAAAGGAAATAGCGTGTATTAGGCAATTTTTGCTTGCAGTGAAGGTCAGTGTGAGGTCGATCAAGAAGGTGATGATAATGTAGATCTGAGAGAAAATTTGGATCAAGAGATCACTCACTTCTATTCTAGAGGGAAAGATGACAGTCGTGTGAAACAATTTATTCTAATGAAGATTTATTGACTGAACAGAATAGTCTGGACAGGGCAGTGGACAGAGGTGTTGAGTGAGTGAAGCAAGTCAATCAGCACAGTCCTTAAGCTGTCAGCTAGCTCCCCTTTGAAGAAATACTTGTGAATTCCAGGAATATAAGTTAGGCAATTCTGGGCTAGGGATAGGTGCAGTATTAACAAGAGTGCTAAATATAGGTTAAACAAATAGATTTTATTGAAGAGCAAACAAACTGGCAACTTCTTCCTCACAAACTACATTATTGTTTTATCAATTTTTTAACTGGCATGTGTCAAATTGGGTTTTTTTTAAGAGTGCTTTTGACTACACATTGAGAATAGATTAGTCTTCTGTAGAAGTTGCTACATGTGCTAATAATTGTCTGTGTACGTGTGAAGATTATCAAATTGTGTTGTACATTTGTAATTTATGTTTTCTGCCCATTTTCTGCTCACTGTAACACTATTTATAAATATTATTTATTTATATATTATATATATTATGATATATTATTTATATATTATATATATAATTTATTTATACTATTTATGTATAATCATATTTATATTTATAATAGATAATATACTTTGTTTTTCTTCTCATGCCTAGCAGTCTGCAGATAATTCCTTGAAAATCAATAGGACACTTTCTGGATAAGCTGGAGCTGAGTCAAAAATCAGTATTACACTGACTTGTCTGAAGTGGTTATAGCCTTGTGATTTCTGCCCCCACCTACCCCCACAGCTGGCCTGTGTGTTAAAGCAAAAAAGGAAATGGCATGTCTTTGGTTTATAACCAAAGCATGGGTAGGATCATTTGTGAAAATGGGAGTAGGATTCTTCCGTTCTTATTGTGCTGAAGCAATCTTGACATTTGTTTCGGTCACTCGGTTTTAATTTGTAATTTGATTCTGTTGGTGATTAGTAGAGCTTTATTGGATCTATAGTCTGAAGTCATGGGAGTAGAAAAAGTGGCATGAGGACATAATTTGTCTCCAAAGTTTTGTAAAGCATGAGACGAAAATTGGATTTTTCTTTAATTAAGCTGCAGGTTTAAGGCTGGCACCTCAGAGAAACCGTTACCTTTGAATGGGCTTATTAAAGTAACTTCTAAACTACAGTAGCTCTGCTACTATCAGATTTCCTTTGCAGCCATGGGTGTTCTGTAAAGTTCACAAATTCCTTGAAAATCTCACTGTTTTCTTCATGGGACTTGGCAGATGCAGGCCATGGCAAAGGCTGGATCCCTTGGCATGGATGTGTGTGAGACACTCACGTGAGCCACAGGCAGTGCCAGTTTCCCAGCACAGCTCTTGATTTCCTTTAACTCTGCAGAGGTGGATGTGTGATTTTTCCACTGCACCACAAGTGAGACAGCCTCAGTGGTACCTGCCTGGAACAACCTTGCACACTTTGATGGCACAGAGTCCTAAATTGAGGCATTTTTTTGGGCCAGGGCATTGCTTTCCTTTTTTCTTTGTCAAGAACATTTTTACTAATGCAGCTTGCAAGATACGCTTAGGGAGTTAGCTCATCCCTGAGTTTTCCAGGCCATCCAGCAGGCTGCAGAAATAAGCTTTGGTTTTAACCACATCCTTGCATTAGGAGGGCTTGGTTCCCAGAACAGGGGAGCTGGTAAACACACAGGCAAAACTGCAGAATATCCTGGCGGAGAGCTAATTACTTGTATGGAAAATGTAGAGAAATAGCTTATTCATGATATATAGAACTGCCCCCAGGCCAGCACCCAAACAAAAGTGCCAGCAGGTCATAAACAAGCTTAAATTTAACCTGTTTGTATTTAATGTCTTCCCTATGTTCACTACCTATAATTCATCTGTAATTATTGCTGCTGTAACTTCCCTGACTGACTTTGCTTCAGGTTTTCCAGCTGAACAATTCATTTTCCCCTCTAACGAGGCTGAATGTCTTTGAGTAGAGAAATTAACTCACCAGGAAGTCAGATGAGGTGCAAATAAGAAAAACAGATATTGATGGAAATTGCCATCACCTTCACTTTTAACAGTCACCACAGTGTCACTGTGGTAGGTAACATCAAAATTTCCAGGGCTACATAGCACCTCTGCTTGTCTTGAGGTTCAGTACAACTATGCATTTGAAATAATAATACTCTTATGTTTATTATATTTCTGGTGCTATGAGCCATTTTAGTTTGGAAGTCCTAGGGAAGTTAATAGATTTTATGGTCATGCTTCAGAATTTTGCTTAATTACAGTATCAGTCTTTAAGCAGAAGTAAAAACAAAAAAATTACATTCTACAAAACAGAGTTATTAAATGTACTTATGTTGAGATTTACTTAAAGGAAGGCTTTCCAGTAAATAGTGATAGTTTTATTGCTTTGTAAATATTTTCTGGACCAGAGAAACTTTTCATTTCTGCTTTTCACCATTTTGGAAACCCAGTAATTTGTACTGTTTGCCTAAGCTGATTTTTTGACTAAGGTCTGTGGGTTTGGTTTTTTTTTTTTTTTTTTTTCCTAGTAACAGTGCATAAGTATTTTTAGTGCTGATTTCATTTCAATCTGGTATATGTATTGGCGGGCTTATATATTTTCAGTGGCTCACTTAGTAGATTTTTAAGGATGTGAAGGATACCATTTGTGACAAATTAAAAAACCCCAAGTCTTTGAAAAAAATACAAAAAAGCTAACTTACAGTTCTACAAGAATGTCTGTGCAAAATCAGGGTCACACACATGATGTAGTACAAGCAGGTTCTTAAAATTTTTGCTGTAATAATAATTATTTTTAACAGGTTTTGTCTCAGTAACATGATAAAATGAACACCAACAACCATCTGTGTATGTTTTCTTTATCAATTATCCATCCTTGTGTTCTGCTGTCCAAAGCACTTTAAAGAGTCTTGGAAATTCGTGGCGTGTGAAAGGCATATAGTTCCAGTCTTTCATAAGATCTGAAAAACACATTTTCATTGTTCTTCCACTTCACGGCTCAAAAGGCTTTTATAAAGTAAACAAGAAAAAACCCTGAATTAAGTTTAAGCTTAGCATTTTGAATAAAAAATCCTTTCTTATACACAAAACAAAAAGTAACAATGAAAAATACGCCACAGGGTAAAAGGCCTACAGTATAACAAATGCAATCAGATAGAAACAAAAGACTGAAAGAAAATTCCAGATCCAATAGAAATAGCATTCTGAAAAAAAACAATTCCATGCATTTTTGTGTCTGGGATGTAGGTAAAGGAGGTCTTTTACTAGAAGACATTGGTATTTTATAGTTATTATGAGTGATTCTCTGAAGGAAAAAAAAAAATGTTTTTAATATGCATGTGCCATTTTCAAGCATTTTGAGATGACTCGAACAGAGCAAAATAAAAAAAAATTACATGGAGAATAATCCATGGTTTTATTCGATAATGCTTTGAAGATTTTCTACAGGATGTTTTTATTCTAGTTTTCAGAGTAGCTGAAAGACCTTGTTTCCTGGCTTTTTTGACTCGTCTCTGAAGTTTCCGTTTGCCACGTTCCACATTTGCTGTCCAGGCTGACAGCCTATTGTCACTTCGGGCTTAATGCATCTTGTCAAATTTAAAACACACTTTTAAGTATTTATTGTTTTCAAAAGCAGGAATTTACTTTTAACATGGCTTAAATTCCAGTCGGGAGAATTATTTTCTGTTTCTGTCCTGCAGAATATCCTGAGGGAAACAAGTACAATCCATTTAGATCTATAGATATAAATAGCAAGAACACTCTCTTAACTTTCCAGTAGGGGTGATGTGAGTGTAGGTTAGTGATAACATTAATATTTTTGTCTTTTTTTTTTTTTTTTTGCTTAGAAAATCGATGGATTTCCCTTCTGTTTACTCTTGGAAGTCACTTGAGGCATGTCTAAGGTTTAGCAATCTTGTTTGTAGAAGCAAGACTGTCAGTGGAATACTCCTTTGGATAAATCAGAATTTTCTCAATATTGTCCTTTTTTACTCACACTGCCAATGGTTGGGGGAAGGGAAGGGAAGATGAAGCTATGGGGGCAGCTTCAGTTTGTTTTACATGCTGAAGCAAGGGAAATTACCTTTGACTTACTGAAGGCTATAGTTGCCTGAAACTTTCTGAGGAAACTCAAAAAGAGGGCAGAGAGATTGGAATATGTATATTTTCCAGTGTTAGGTTACTTTAAATTTGTGTTTCACGATATTGCTTTCCGAGGGAGGGAGTATTCACTCCCTGCTGTCTGTGGCAGGGAATTTTGTTTTCAGTTTTTCTAAAAGAACATAAAAATACATAAGCCTAATGAAGTGATAAGAATCTCCTCTGTTTTCAAACAGTGGTATGTATTTCCAGGAACACACTGCTGTGTGGCTTGCAGAAAGATGGGTTAAGATATACT
This sequence comes from Turdus rufiventris, assembly GCA_013186435.1. Lineage (NCBI taxonomy): Eukaryota > Metazoa > Chordata > Aves > Passeriformes > Turdidae > Turdus > Turdus rufiventris. Next base: position 325,065 of record PYHW01009906.1, read on the forward strand.
AAAATCTTGTGTAGTTGTCTTGGAGCTATATATGAGACACCTGCAAGAAACTGACAGCAAGGACTGTAAATCTTCGTTTTGCTGTAGTTCTTCTCCCTCCCCAATGGCACAAAAAGAAATGACCTTTAAAAATAGCATTGCAATCAATTGTCTGGCTTGAGTATGAAGTTATAAAGGAAATTGTGGCATAGTTAAAAGGTAGAGTTTATAAGGAGGTTTTTCTTCTGAACTGTTCTTTGGCTTGATCTGATAGCCTTACTTGTTTCTTATTATTTATTATTAGTTATTATATGTTTCTTATTAAAGGCCAGCCTTTAGACAAGTGCAGAATATTAGGTGATCAAGGTGGTTTTATCAGGAGCAAACTGAGACCTGTTTGTACTTTTTTTTTGTTACCCTTTAATGAAATCAACATTTTTAAAGGCAGGAAAAACCTTAAAAGCATGTGACCATATTTAGTTAAAAGTGGGTTTTGTTTATGAAGAGCAATAAAGTAGTTGCCAAATTCTACACAGGTGTTCCAGATTGTTTGAAAAAATAATTAAAAAAAAATTAAAATATTGGAGCTCCCACCACCCCAGCTTGTAAACCACAGAAACCATTTGCATAAAACCACATTTAGCCAACACAGTAACAATCTTCATTACTTTTATTTTACAGGGAAATCATATGCTATACAGGAGGACTTTACATCTTCAAAGATGCTACAAAAGGCCCCAAATTGGTAGCAGTTTCCATCACAGTTCAGTTTCTTCTCAAAGATTCTTTTTTACCATTGAATCCTTAAGCTTCTCCCTGGAGTCACTTGGTCCTCAGTGTCAGCAAGAATTGTTGTCATGGCGGACCTGCATAGCCTTAAGAGAGTCTTACTGTAATGCTCATGTTAAATAGAATTTATGCAATGCAGTACTCTTATTCCAAAGGTGAATTCCTGTTGCTCAACAAAGCATAGTAGAGAGCAAAGTTCTCCTTCCTGTGTTTGTGGCATTGTGTTATGTGCACAGTGCATACAGTGGTGACAAAAAAGATATTCCCAGATGAGTAATAAAAGGAAAAGATTATAAGAAGATGTGACATTAATACTACAGTTTAAAAGTGGTGTTTATGTGTATTTTTTCCCCTACAGCATAAGATGAAGGCAGAAAAGTCCCTGTGAATTTGACACAAAAGCTGACAGGGAGACTAATTCTGTTCAAAACATAGAAAAACCTGAAGGCAAATATAACATGTGAAAGGCAAAGAGGGCCTTTTGTAAAGAGGCTGTTCACTGTAAGACAGCTCTGTAAGATCAATACAGAAAATTAATGCTGGTTTACTGGCTGGGTTTTGCACCTCTGAGTGGTTCAGAGTTTGGAGGAGTGATTGGGGCTGAGGTGCACCATCCTTGTGCTGAAACCGTTCTGAACATTACCTTGTCTCTAGGCGTTGCTCCCCTTTTCCCTTGTGCTGAAAGTGATGGTATCACAGCTCTGTACCTGTTAAGAAAATTGGTGTATGATGATTTTGCAGGTGCCTGCTTTTGGTATGTGCCCCTGTGCATGTGTGCCTGTGACCTGGGTGCAGCCAGCACAGCTCTGCAGCTGACATTGTAACCTGGCAGTAGCCATTAAGTCCAGGGCTATCCCATTCCACCAAATTAACAGATGTATGTGACTTCCAGCCCAGCTTTCTCAGTGTTTGAATCCTAGAAATAGTCTGAGGTAATAACTGGCAAATTTAAGCTCCAAATTCACCACAGGAAACATTTCTACCCTTAGCCTTCTTCTTTTCTAGTAGTAAACTGAGCATAGTTTCTGACAAATCATTCTGATTTTCTAGAGAGAATATTATTGATGATCAGTCAGGGGTCGTAGAGGTAAAATACATGATTTATCTATCTTACTCAGTATTATTATTTATTCCCCTTAATCCTGCACATTTCTCCACAGTTCTGCCCATAAGTCACAGGTGGATGGAAGGCTGCCCTTGTGTGAAGGGTTTGGCAAAACTGCACTGTGCTCAGCCACCGCTGAAATATAATGAAAGATTGAAAATCAATTCACCTGGTTGCTGCCAGGAGAATGGTACTGAGGCTGGGAATCCTATTGCCAGCCATTGGATGTACTTTTATTTCAGTGATTTCTTGCAAACATAATAAGAAGGTCTTGCCAGGAAACTAATTCATGGTTATGCACTGGGCAGTGCATCCTTCCCAAGTGGGGCTGGATGCTGGGAGTAGTGGCAGATGCTTGGTAGAAGAAGTCTCTCTGTGTCTCTCTGACTTGTTGCTCTGGGTCTTCAGAAAGCTGCAGGAATGTTCCTGGCTGCACCAAATACCCCCTTCCCAGCAGCTGGTAAAAGAACACAACCTCTCACCAACCAACCAAGAATAAATCTTCTCTTGCCAATCCCATCTTTGTTGCAAAGGCATGTTCTGGCTGCCTCCAGCCTTGCCTGAGCTCTGCACTAGAGCAGTTGTGGTGTGGCAATAAGTCTGAATTCTTCTGTTTATCAGACATATCTGGACAGGGCTTTTTCAGTTTTGGGTTTTTTTAAAAATTATTATTAGTTGTTTGATTTATTAGTTTATATTTCCATGAGGAATGGAATAAATTGAAATTTTGTCTGAAAGAAAGAAGACTTTCATCTGAATGCAAACTAATGTGTTAATTAAAAAGAAAATTTTAAAAATTAAGGGTTTCTGCTCTGTCATGACAGAACACGTGACTGACTGTCTCAGGCATCTTGACAGCCATACATGTATATTTTATATCCCAAAATAGCTAGTTTCCTGACAGTTGAGCCGGAGGATTACACATTCTACTCTATGCAGACATGTTGAAAATGTTGGAATTTGTTCTGGCAAAAGGCAGGTTGAGAGATGCAGTGTGCTATAGGCAGCATTGCATTACAAAACTGTCGTAAACCTGTTTGTCCACGACAAAACCTATACATCTTTAAAGAGACAGGCCAATAATAAGATACACAGTTGTTCTTACAGTCCAGCAGCATTTCTGGGTCTTTATAATACATAACGCTACTTTCTGCTGCTCTCTATTTCATTGTGTGTAAGTGCTCATAATATCTCCATTCATGGATACATGTTCTAGTGACTGTCCTGGTTTAAAAAAAAACAAAAAAAAACCCCAACAAAACAACCTTAAGGAGTAGATTCTTGGAAAGACCCTAATGCCTTTTTATTTGTGTAGCCTGGGTGAACAGTTCTTACAGCTGAATAATTCCTACCCTGAGGAGCATTCTTGAATTACTTTGCATTAGTCTAGGAAAGTGTGCCTGTTCTCTGCCTGGCTTTTTTGCCCCAGGAGAAGACTGGGAGAACAATGGTTGTCAGTCTGCAAGTGGAGAGCCTGGGCTTACAGTTGCTGCAATTGAGGCTTGCCTATTGTGCCACAGTTATCAACAGAACATAAAAATGAAATCAGATCATTTGACCATATGATTAACACATTCCTGTTGAACTCCAGGTGACCCTAATCTTCTGTCTCTTTACAGAACGTCTGTGTTTTTTAGGATAAAATTTCTTCCTTAACATTAAGCTCTTCTTTTTATGCTGTAATACCCTTTGAATGATTTACTTAGAGTGCTTTAATAGGATGCATTAGGACAGAGAAGAATAGATGGATTTGAATGATTGTAAAGACACATTGGATAATCAAATTTGTAACATCTAGATGAAATTTAGTGATGTAGTTGTTAATTTCCTATTGCTTGGTGAAGTGCTTCTTGTGTTTTCTTTTGTCCTATCAGGATATTGCAAGATTGCAAAGGAAGTATTTGCAATTACATGAACAAGTAGGAATTCTTTAATTTACCCAACATCATAGGTCCACACTGAGCCAGTTTTGGAACTTCGTTGTGTGATTCAGAGAGTTGTTGCTGGATTTAAACTATATTTTTTTTAAGTTAGGAAGACTTCCTTATGTAAAGGGAAGCTCATGGTTTGATGGTGGAGAGTCCTAATGAAGAGTTTTGAGAATTAAGAGATTCAAACTTGCGTTTATATCTCAGCCTCGTGTTTTATAATGCTGGCTCTGCTCAGGAAGAATCAATTGCATGAATCGCCTAAGTCTGATCTGCCTACCATGATCCCTAAGGACCAAGGAGGAATAATTATTCCCATTCCATAACTTCTTTCTTGTTGTTGCACAACTGTCTCGCAGCACCTCCAGTGCTGTAACCATAAAAATCGCTCTAAAACCACGCTCTAAACGCACTTTTCTCCCTCTGCCCATCCAGCATGCGACAGCGACCACTGGGGACCCCACTGCAGCAGCCGCTGCCAGTGCAAGAACGGGGCCCTGTGCAACCCCATCACCGGGGCCTGCCACTGCTCTGCGGGCTTCAAGGGCTGGCGCTGTGAGGAGCGCTGCGACCCTGGCTCTTACGGCAATGACTGCCACCAGAAATGCCAGTGCCAGAACAGAGCCACCTGTGACCACGTCACTGGCGAGTGCAAGTGTCCCCCTGGATACACTGGCGCCTTGTAAGCAGTGTGTTGTTTTTCAGGGTGGTGGGAGGGATGTGAGGGTTTAGATGAGCTTCTGTTATGAGCAAGCAGGTTTGGGCAAGCCCATGTTGTAGGGTGCATTCAGATGTGCAGCCAAGAGAAAAGGCTTGACCCAGATAGGTAAAAGCACGCAGAAAGGAGCAGCAGAGGGTTCTTAGTGGCCATCACAGGTTTGGGAAATGGCATTTGGCCTTGGTCATTCCAGAGCTGTGTCAGCAGCTGTGAATGAATGCCAAACTGCGTTGGGAAGGAGTGCCTAGAGTGCCACGTCTGTTTCCTTATATCCATCGTGTGGATGCTGCACAGTATGCAGTGCCCAGTGCTCTGTGTCATGCTGCTCTGTGCTCCACGCTTATATCTTGGAGAGCTGATGATGATGGCACTGAAAACAAAGCTGGGGCTGTGGTAACGGGTGTCTGTGCTGTCCCCACCCTGTGCACAGCTGTGAGGACCTGTGTCCCCCCGGGAAGCATGGCCCACAGTGCGAGGAGAGGTGCCCGTGCCAGAACGGAGGCGTCTGTCACCACATCACCGGGGAATGCTCCTGCCCGCCAGGATGGATGGTAAAAAACACGCTCTGAAACCCCTACAACCCCCCCAAAACTTCCATATTTGTGCATCTCGACAGCAAAGATAAAAGGGGTAGCAAATGAGGATAGCAAATGCGGTCTGCTTGTAGCCAGGAGTAATGAGAAACATATTTTAGCATAAGGGACTGAAATAAAATGCTTGCAAAACCATCTGTAACTAAAAATGTTTCAATTCTGCACTGCCTTTTTAGCTTCCCAGATTCTGGGATGCAAAATACATGAGTTGTGCTCAGACAAGATCCTTTAGATCTTGCCTGGAACACATTGGTTTCTCCGTGTAAGTTGAAATTGTAGGGGGATGACACATTGTGTTTATTAATTGTGGGGTTTGTGCCCATTTTTGTATGTCCAGTATTCATGGAAAAAACCCAAACCTTTGGCTAGTGTGTTCACTGTTGGGGAGGAGATGGGATGTCAGATCTTTGACATTATCTTTAGGCTTCCTTCCCTTTTATGAGAGGGTAGAGAAGGAAAACCTGGCCTTGAAGCTGCAAATTGCCTTCCCTTGCTATCGGGCTCCCTGCTCTGAGTTGGCAAATAGTGCAGTTGTAAGGTGATCAAGGCCCAAATAAAAATTCTTTAGATACATTTGCTGATAATATTGATAATATTTTCCATTTAAATGTTTATTTTGTGTGAAAATTCACAATTACTGATTGTTTAATTACCTTGTAATGATATACTGAGAATAATCTGTGGCAGAGGCCAGTTTTTCACTGACTAGAGAGCATGCTATAAAATACAATCTCTGGTTGTGAGTTTGAGTAGCACACCTGACTTCCTAGCTTGGAATATGGCCATTTTTACTTTGTATTGCATTTCATGCTAGAAGAGCAAAATTATTGGTCATGGAATACAAATATTTGCATAAATTCTTGACTCCCTTTATCTGCCTAAACACAGCTACTAAAAATAAGATATAGCACATGAAGCACTGAGGAAAATTTTATACTAATATGTGTGTTAACTAATACATGACTATTTAAACCTTTAACTAATTTTCATTCCAAGTAATTATTTAATTTTTAATTTTAGAACTTTTGTGGAATTTTCAGTTCCATGAAACACTATTTTGTCAGCATGACCTTTTTTTCTTTCGCTTTTCCTTTAAGGAAGGTTTAAAGTGCAAATTCTGCAATCTCTTATATTAGATGAAATACCTGGATGTCTTTTGTCTGATAAAATGCCTGTAAATACCTTTTTCTTGAAATGGCTTCTTAAAAGCCTTAGGTTCTGATGTTTCCCTCACCACCCAGGTGTGATTAATTCCAAGGATGTAAAAGGCAGTGCAGAAATTCAAACCCATTGAAAGGAGCAATCATCTGCTTAAGCTATTGGGATATACTGCTTTAAGTGAAATTGCAAAACAACTTTTTCATTCATCAGAAAAAAACCTCCAACTTAACGTAAAGTAGAATAATTGGGGCATTAGAGCAGCTGCTGATTCTTACATCTCTATTCCCTGGAGGGCATTCTAGAGTATATTGATATGTAGTACCCCTGGTAAATAAATTGGGAAGAGCTTGACATCAGTTAGTCTTATGTGTGCTTTCACAGGTGCTTGGAGAGAACTTTTCCTTCCAGCATAGAAATCCTAGATTATTCCTCTAGTGCTGGAACATGCTCAAATTTTTAAAGCTGGAGAAGGGTCTGGCATTTCCAAGATCAGCATTGGGTGACTAATACAGGATCTCCTTGATTTTCCCTCATTTCTTCCTTGTCCATTCCAGCTGCAGTCCCAGCTCTAAGATTTCTCTTCTGCACTCACAGGGCATGGTCTGTGGTCAGCCTTGTCCTGAGGGTCGTTATGGGAAGAACTGCTCCCAGGAGTGCCAGTGCCACAACGGAGGCACCTGCAACTCAGCGACAGGTCACTGCCACTGCAGCCCAGGCTACACAGGGGAACGGTAAGGAAAACCCATTCCTGCCAGGCTGCTGAGCCTGGAGAGCTGTGCTACAACAAGGGAACTTTAGAAACTGGTAGAAAGAGCCATGGAAGTGTCTGAAATATGATCAAAAGTGCTGATTGTGATGATGAAATGTTTGCCGTGTCACTCAGCTGATGCTCAGTTGCAAGTTGAAAGTCCATGTCAAAGAACACTTCCTGTGAAGGATCTGCTGGGGTTCACTGTTTTCCTGCTGTGCTCTGGCACTTCCTGTGAGTCTCCCTCTCTTGGAGTGTGTTGCAGAAGAACGCAGCCTGGGCTGTGGTGGAGGGATGAGAAGGGAGGCTCGTGGGTTTGTCCAGATGTCTGGCACTCACAGCAGCAGGGGAGGCTCGTTCAATCCCTCTTCAAAGGCTGCAGGCTGACAAGTTGTCTCCTAAAAATGCTCCTCTCAAATGAAATGAAACATTTCATTTTCTGATGGCTGTAAGTCAGATTGGAAAGATAGTAGAGTGAGACATCACTTTTGAAGGCAGTGGAAAGCAATGAAAGAACATTTTCCTGCACGTATTTTAAGCAGCACACAACTCATTTGCAGGCATCTGCAGCAGCCCTGGGTCAGTGCAGGGGATCTCTGCCGGCAGCTGTGGGTATTGTAACCAGTGTTCACAGGACGTGGGAAGTGCTCTGCCAGACATAATGTGGAAAAAGACCACAAGAAGAAGAGAAATTATTAGTCCAGAGGCATTTGCGTGCCAAAGTTATATATGTGTCTGTGAAGAAAGAGTGCAAAAGGCAGTAGATGCATTTAGGCAGACACAGATAGTGGCTCCAGGGAAAATCAGAGGAGTAACCACACACTACACACTCTGTGCAGACACTGCTCTGAACTGGTGTTTCTGAAAGTACAGTAATTTCACGACTATAAGGCGCACCCTTTTGACTAAAACTTTGCCCCAAACCCGGAAGTGTGCCTTATAGTCCGGTGCGCCTTATCTGATGGTCAAAGTTCGGAAAATTTGCCTACCCAGAAGTGAAAGATGTGAGCCTCGGGGGAGCCGGCAGGGCCATGGCTGCCAGGTGGAGGCAGGGCGGAGCCCTGGCAGGCATGTTCCAATCCCGTGGAGGG
>PYHW01009906.1:333503-376273 GCA_013186435.1 Turdus rufiventris
CCCCCCCCGCCGGGGTCGGGGCATGCCTGCTGCCGCTCCGTGCCGCCTCCATGGGGCCGGGGCAAGCCCGCCGGGACTCTTTCCCCCCTCCCCCCGCCGGGGTCGGGGCATGACTGCCGGGACTCCTTCCGGCCCCGGGGAGGCAGGGCGGAGCCCCTGCAGGCTTGCCCCAGCACCGGGGACGCGGGGAGGAGCCCTGGCAGGCTTGCTCCGGTCCCATGGAGGCGGGGAGGAGCCATGGCAGGCTCGTGGAGGGGACACGGAGGGGCGGCAGGCACAGCCCTGCCCCGGAGAGGCGGCACGGAGCAGCAGCGGTCACGCCCCAGCCCCGCTGGGTACAGGCGGGCCTGGGGACCCGCGGCGCCCCTCCTGCTGGGTACAGGCGGGCCCAGGGGCCCATGGCTGCCGGGTACAGGCAGGTCCAGGGGCCCGCGGCACCGCGCCTCCCAGGTCCATGCGGGCTCGGGGGCTCATGGCTGCCGGATGGAGGCAGGCTCGGGGTCTCGCGGCACCACCCCTGTCAGGTCCTGGCAGACCCGGGGGCCAATGGCTGCCGAGTGGGGGCAGGGCCTCGGCCAGCAACCTCGCAGGAGGAGCTGGGGGCGGAGCCTCGCTGCAAAAAAAAGTGCGCCCTATAGACGGGTGCGCCTTATCTGATCTACAATGTTGCAAATTTTGCTGACTCCTGGGGGGTGTGCCTTATAGTCAGGTGCACCTTATGGTCGTGAAATTACTGTAAATTTCCGTGAAATTTTTCGTATTGTAATAATTTAAATGACTTTCATCTGAAATGCTTTAGAGTTTGCAGCATTTTAATCACTTTTGCAAATCTGAGCATCCCTCTTTTCCTGCAAAAGAGGCTGTATTTTCAGTTCATCCATTTTTAAAGACTGTTCCAAGGGCAGGAAGGAGTCAGTGACAAGGGTGTAGTCATGGTCCTTATTTCATGTCAGAGAACTGTGTAGGCAGTCTGAGGTAGCCCATACACACCACCTCCAAGAGATGGTTTTTGCAAGTAAAATTAAAAAAAATTTTAAAAATTAAGGTTAAATTTTGTCTAGTTTGGCTGGGAATCCTGGTTGCCATTTGAAGAAAATTCTTTCGTAACTTTATTTTTATAACTTCATCAGGAAACATTGATACAGGGTAATTAGCTCTACTGTTATGCTGTTAGCTCTATTATTTTGCTACACCTCAGGAAAAAAGAGGATTTTATTGGTGACTTCAGTTAGGACATGAGTAAAAGTACCTTGAAATTTCTGGATATCAGCAATGGATGGAGAAAAATACTGCAGAAGCATGAAACTAATGTGTCTACCCATTTTACTTCAGTCAGGGAGCTCTGTTAATTACTGTTACATTTTGCACTGCCCTACCAAAACAAAAAAGCCAAATTTATAAGAAAAACAGAAAAAGAATAAACAAATAAATAAATAAAACCGTTAATAATGTTTTATATTATCAAGTAGTGTTTTTTTACAGTCTGTAATTTGACTGGCATTTAGAATTTAACAGAACACAGGAAAGACAAAGCTGAAGACATCAAACTCAAGACACAGCCAAATGAAATTGTTATCCAGAAAATCATGAGGTAATGAGTTGCAAATTTGAGAAGCAGAATACTGAAATTTTATTTTCTAGTAGTCACAGTAAAGATACAGACTGATCTTTAGGTTAAACATGTGTTCCATCTATAAAAATTTAAAGAAATAAATCTATTGGCTAAAGTGTCTATCTTTTCAAAACTCTGTGAATGACAGGAAAAGTTTGGTGAAGAAGTATCTTTCTTAAGTTGTATTTTCCTTCAGCAGTAACAAAAATTACCTCTACTTCTCCATGTGAGTTAAACTCAAATCTTTACGGATTTTCAATTTCATCTGTTAGAAAAATCAGATGAAAAGAAGGGCTTTGATCTCCTGAAGGTTTTTCCAGGTTACACAGATTCTTGCTCCTATATAAATGGCATTTTTGACCAGTAGAAGACATTCTTCATAAATCACATTTCCTTGAAACCTCCAGAAGCTGTCATTTATGGGAAATATAACAATTTTGTGTTTGCTTATTGGGATGTGTTTTCTTTTTTAATCTCACAGATGCCAGGATGAGTGCCCAGTGGGGAGCTATGGGCTACAATGTGCAGAGACCTGCCAGTGTGTGAATGGTGGAAAGTGCTACCACATCAGCGGTGCCTGCCTCTGTGAACCAGGGTACAGCGGCCAGCACTGTGAAACCAGGCTCTGCCCCGAGGGAATTTATGGCCTCAAGTGTGATAAAAAGTGTCCCTGCCACATGCCCAACACCTGGAGGTAGGCTTTGTACCCTCTGCCATGCTTTGTTTTTCCTAAATAGTACAGAGAAATCCAAATATAATGTGAAAAGGTTCAGGTATTTCCTGATTGTTCAAATACTTGCATGCAAACTGAAGCAGCTAAAGACTTGTATTTGATATTCCCTGACCACAATGAGAAAGAAAACACCAACCCAAAAGATGCTTTGATTTTTTTACTTACAAGCATTTTTGATCATAATATTCACTGCTGTGTTTGATCTCTGACCCTGAAATAAATACTAAGACAAAGCGTGACCTTTATCTGTGTTTGCCACTGGAATAAATCATTATATTGTTCACTGCATAAAGTCAGTGCACATGGGCTGTCTCTCACAATACTCTGGTTTACTTTAGGTGAAAAATAACTGAATTGAAATCAATATTATGTGTAAAGTCTTCTGCGTTGGGCATGAGAAGCTTGGATGTTTCTCTCCCTCAGCTCTCTCTTTGTTTATAAGAATTGCTGTAGGTGACTATTTAATACAAAATTCCCAAATCCTTACCTATTGTAAATCTGTGTTAAAAAATACATTTTTTTGTCACTTAAGTGCTTTTTCAAGTGAGTAGGTAAAATCCAATCCCTGGAAATAAAATGAAAATAGTTTTCCCATTAGTTTAGCTTTTACATGTCTCTCCTTGTTCCCTTGTTCAGGAAACGATGAGCCCTATTTTTTGAGTTTTTGTGGATTTTGACAGCATTTGAGCGTATTGTTGTGAAAATATAAACACCAGTTATTTGGAGACGGTTTCAGCTGTGAGGGAGGGATGTTGGATGTCAGATGTCAGTTGAGGCAAGCCAGCATATTTATAGAACAATTGTGGACAGCTTTCTCTTGTTACAAAGGAGTTCTTCTGATTAGATACTGTGGTCATTGTGCATTCACTTACATTTAATTGCATTTCTGATAGCAGTACCTTGGAGAAGGTTTGTGAGCACAATCTAAATTTTTGCTGTTGAAAGTAGCTGTGAGGGGAATTTTCAGCAACTACTGAGTGTCACATAGAATGCTGCTGTACATTAATGTAAGATGCATGTTTTCTCACAGGCAATAAAACCTGTAGTCAGAATTTAGCAGTGATGTTAAATCCATGCATGGAAATAGCTACTCTGTTAATTCTCTGTGAAAAATTATTTTGTGGTTTGTCATAGTTGTCCACCACACCTTTTGTTGACAAACTGTGTGGCAACAAACCGAATCATTTTCCCCTTCCAATTACGTATATACTTTTACAGTTGTGTACTTGTGATTCTGCTCCTCCCATTTTTCTGAAATACCTTGAAAAAAATACACAGTTGTTTTGATGTAAAATCAAGCAATTTATTATTTGGGCAGTGTTGTTCAGGAATAAGTGGCACTATAATGCAGGGCCCTCCAGCTCTCAAATTAGGATAGCACACCAAATACTATTGTGTCATGAATTACAGTTAGTTACTTCCCTGAAAATCTGTCTGCAGACTGTTGCAGCAGCCTGGTTTGACAGGAATGCATTGCACTGTATACCATTTCTAATATTACAGGGATTACTTCTGATTCATGTTCTACACAGCTGTTCCTTCTTTTATACCACTGGAAGAGACAGCTAGTGGTCAAATCAGATCACAAATGTTCACAAGTAAACAACAGCATTTGGTTGGTCTTTTTTTTGGATATTCATCCCCCCACAAATGACAAATCCAACGGCCTTGAAGGTGCTGGAGCATATTTGCCAGAGCATCATGATGTGAGAAAAACAAATATTTTCGTTGCTTCACAAGTGTATTTTACATATATGTGAGTTCCTTCCCCTTGGGTGAGGAAGTGACCAACACCATATATAGGAGGAATCTGGGTAATGATGTAGAAGACAAAACTACAGGCACTCGAGGCTTTTGAGAGCCGTTTTAAAAGCCAGTTGTGTCTGGTTGTCCTCAGCTCTTGATGTCAGTCAGCCACGAGGCAACTCTTTAATCGTGTCAAGGAATACCTTCAACCCTCTCTTGCCCGCCACAAACACTACTTGACCTGGCTCTACGCTGAGGATCTTCCTAGCACTAATCCATTTTGCAACAAAGTAATCCCAGGGCATGAAAATAGAAGGGGTAGACCTCCTTCTGCAAATAAACTTTGTGTATCTGTAGGTCTGGAGTTCTGTTTTGTGGGCCCTTGATACCACGAAATCTGTTTTTATCTGGATGTGATCACTGGTTTAGACATCCTCAAAGAGGAGCTATTGGTAGACTTAGAACTCTTGGTTATTGTTATTAAAAAATACAGAAATGAACTAAAGGTTAATTTAAAAACAAATGCTTAGCTCCAAAAAATACTGCTCAAAAGAAAGTTCACATAAGTTCCAGAATACAATTATGTTTTTAGTAATTTTCTTCATGTACTTCTCCACTTACATAGTTGAAAAATGCACATTCTTTGTTTTTTATTGCAGTTTTATGTTTGACAAAAATGGCGTCAAAACGGCTCTGACAGCAATTCATTATTTGCATTTTGGGTAGGCTAAGCTGTAGGGATTTTGGTGCTGTTTCTGGTCGGTGGCAGCTCCTGGAGATGAAAGGCAAGCCCTTTCTTGCTCTTGGTTGTACCAGCAGCCTTTATTAAACGCTTTGTATAACATAAAAATAGCTATACTTGAGAGATTTCAATCTGTTCGAGTGGCCCAGAGGAGAGAAGCAGGTTAAAAACCTTCTTGTATCTACACCCTTGGTGCAGTTCAGACTGAAATTAAGATTTATTCATGACATGGGCACTAGTGGGGTTTTTTTTCTTGTCTCATGCCCTTTCTGAGATACCTTTGTACGATTGATTGCAGTTTTATTGGTGGAATTCATTTTTGGTTCATGTAGTTTAGCTCTGTTTTTAAAGTAGAGATTAGGGCCTTATAATTTTCCATTTTTCTAATGGGCCTGTTTGTACAGGTGCAAGAGCTTTACGTGGAAATTTTGTATGTATTCGTATTTAGATCTGTATTTATTTTTTAGGGTGATGCACAATTTAGTTGGATATTTTTAAAGCAAGACACGCAAATTAAGCATATAAAAATCATTCTTTTAAACTAAGTCCTTCAAATATATAATATGAACTATCCACAAGTAATGTTTTTTGTCTGTGCAGAGAGTAGGGTTGTATTCCAGCAAGTGTGAACAGACAACTTGGAATAGAAGGGGATATACTGCCAGTATCTCTCAGCATCTCTTTATTTCTCTACCTTAATATTTAAACATTATTGCCAATTAAGATAACTGTGTGAGAACCCATCAAAACCCTCCAGAAGTGCTTTGGCTTCCTACATCTAATTACAGATCACAGAATACTAATTTTGGTGTCAATCAATACATGGGCAAGGACGCCTCAGTGACACTCACTGGAGGGCACAGAATATCAATGCCTCTGCCTCATATCCAGTGCTCCCTCATGTGTTTAGGCTCCCCCTCTCCTGCAAGTGAAAAAAGAAAAACAAGAAAAAAACCAAACCCCAACAAACCATGCTTCCAAGTCAGGAATTTATAGGATTCTGTGATTTATGACTTTAAGTGCCAGTGCTACTGAATTTATGTTATGAATATATTCTGATTCTTATCCTAACGACTATCTAGTTGTGGAATGAATTGTCTTATTTTTTTTTTGATTTCCACTACTCTGTATTCTTCCACTGATGAGAGCTTAGGGTCCTACAGGAATTTAGGTCAGGGGACAAACCTGATTCTCTTGCTACATCAGGTGTCTTCATAATTTTGCATGTTTTATATGAGAACAGTTCCATTTAATCTTGTTTCGTGGCAGGTATGCACATAACTAACAAATAACCAGGGCTGTTCAGTATGAACACCATGAGTTTTGACCCATTTCTGCATGAAAAGATCTTTCCTCTCACTTTATGTCAACACTGTCAAATGTATTTTAATATCTTAAAGAGCCACAAGTTTTTATGGTGCCATAGCATGTGCATTAAATAAGCAGAAAGCAGAATACATAGTGATGTTCCAACTTTCACAATCCATGCCTTCCCTGATTAGCAACGGTTGTTTTCAGCAATTTTAAACTCGGACAAGAGCAACCCTCAAGTCCAAGAGCAGTTGCAGCTAATGTTGTGTTCCCATGTAACACTGCAGCTTTTTCAAAGATTGCTGTTGTAATGTTACAGTACCTAAAAGTCTGGCTGATATTTTTTCAGAGTTTCAAATGGTCAGAAAAATACTCAGTTTCCAATACACCCCCACATACAAAGTCAGCAAGGCTTGCAAAACCAGGCTCTTGTCATGGGTAATTTAATTTGTCTGGAGGACGGGGTTTTGTTTTTTTTTTTTTTTGTTTTTTTTTTTTTTGGTCATTCCAGCATTCTTAAAGGGGCTTCACTTTAATCAGTGGGAGACAAGTATCTCCAAACAGTCTTCCCATTGTAAATATGTTGGATTTGGATACTAAGGCTTTCCTTTGGTGAGAATTAAGCAAATGCTTTGTCTGCCAGAGTGCTACAGAGCACCCCATTGTGTCCCCTCTCCCAGCCTATATGTCTTTGCACAGCTGATGATGTCCATTTGTTATGCGGCAGCAGCTGCCTGCGTGGCCCTTCAATGAAACTGCTGTTCCAGGTATAAAGGCAGCTGCTCTGCCACCAGGTATGACCAGCAGAGAGGGGAGATACTCCCCGAAAGGTCACTAATGTCATCCTATAGCTGGCTTCTGCCTCGTGCTGATGATTTTGTTCCATTCCCTGAAATACTCCTGTTGTCCTCCTTCAAGCTAATTCAATGAAAAGAATGTTCTTGCTTTGCTGATGGGGTGCTGTTGTTATTTTGTGTTGGATGCCATGCTATTTTTCTAGATCATGTTTCTCAGACAATATGCTGCTGAGCTTCTGCAGGGTTGCGAAAATGATCATGTTAGAGTGGTAAGGTAACAAGAAATATTGAGGGATATATTTTTTTCATCCTCTTAATATTTGTATCCATGGATATCTGAATTACTGTAAAAACTGTGTTTCAACAAGGTTCCTGTTCAAACAGTGACAGAAAAATGATATCTCTTCATTTCTTTTCAAAATGTCTGTATGTTGTATAATGTTACATTTCCTATCTTAATTGGCACGTATTTTTATATAAAATACACCAAATTGTGTTCTGGGAAGTAAAATCATCTCACGCAAGACCCTTGTGCAATCCATCTGCAACAACTTTTTTTTTTGTCCTGTGGAAAGAAAATAATATTTATTCCATGTTTAGTCCTGAATTACCGAGTTAACCTGTCATCCCCCCTCCCATGGCAGCTGTCACCCCATGTCTGGGGAATGCTCCTGCAAGCCAGGCTGGTCTGGGCTGTACTGCAACGAGACGTGTTCCCCAGGCTTCTACGGGGAGTCGTGTCAGCAGATCTGCAGCTGCCAGAATGGAGCTGACTGCGATAGCGTCAGTGGGAAGTGCACCTGTGCCCCTGGATTTAAGGTAAAAGAGGTCTCACTTTCACAGTTTCACAGTTTTCAGCCCCAGTTGTGCAACAAATCCTTCAGGGTGCCACCTCGTCCTCTCTCTGCTACAGTAAAAGAGTAGTGAGGGTGTTTGGGTAGCACTCCTTGTGCTGTAGGATCCTGAAAACTCAACATTTCTGATGGATTCTCAGTGCTGAAATGAAGGCATTTTTAGATGGAGAGGTTATTTGCTTTATAAGATGTTGGTAAGAATGAGGGTGTGCTGTTCAGGTGTAAGTGAGGGGAGGAATGACAGGTTTCAGTCATCAGTTCCTCACGCTCCATCCACAGAAACGCCAGCCAGACTTCTTTTTGTACATCAGGACAGATTATTCTGAAACTTTTACACACATTTGCTGTTACATGTGCTTTGGATGCTAATGTAACATTTTACAGTACAAGTGTTCTTGTAAAAGTAATAACAGAAAACGTCAACCAAATTAGCATTTAAAAATACTTTACATACCCACATAATTTGCCATTAAACTGCTTTCTTACTGTGTTTTGGTTTTATAAAGAGCTTCTTTATTACTGTCCATCGATCTAACCAGGTGCTATGTGACCTGAGCTCTCACAGCAAGTCACAGAAAATTATTACCTACTTAAGAAGACTTTAAAAATACTTCAAAAGCATGATGGTGTCCCTCTCCCCTAAATTAAAGACAATTTAGTGACAGCCTAGGACATGCATGGGCTGAATTTTTTCTGGCTTTTGTATCACTTGAGTCAGTTGTATTGTCTGAGCCTCCTCAGATGGTTTTTAGACTCTGTTTTTTTCTATAATTCAGGGTGCATCTTGTGGTACCCCTTGTCTCCCTGGAACATATGGAGTGAATTGCTCCTCCGTGTGCAGCTGCAAAAATGAGGCAACCTGTTCACCTGTGGATGGCTCTTGTGCCTGCAAAGCAGGTAAGTGTCTCCTCAGATGAGTTTTATTTGTCTGTAACCGTAAAATGAAATTGGGTTTTTGAAGTAGAGAAAAGGAAACTTAATGAGAAGTAAACACTTGATGCTTCTGCTGCTCTGGGAGATAAAAACGAGGAAAACATGTTCTCAGGAAAGAAAACATGTCTCTGCTCTATCAGGAGGTCTGTGGAGTGTATCCTTTCTCTAATGTCAGCATTCCTAATCAAAATCATACAGAATCCCAGAACGGTTTTGTTGGAAATGACATAACTTATCTCCTTTTTATTAAATTAGTGGTTTTCATTAACTTTTAATAATTTGTTTTTAATTAATCATAACCAGTATGTTGGCTATAAGGAGTATGTTGACTTTGAATCACTTTTAGCCACAATTTAGCAAAGTTTGTCATAAGCAGCTACTGTGGGAATACAGCTTGGGAAAAGTTACTGAAACTTCAAGTTTTCCTTAGCTAACTTTGATATGCTTCAGTGAATAAAGCCCGGGGGGGGGAGAGAGAGAGATGTGTTGTTCAAAATGAATACTAAAGTGCAGAATTTATGGGCTTCAAAGACGTCTTGCAGAAACCAGAAAATGAGAAAGACAGTAAGATAACGAGTGCTCCATATATGTGTGTTAGACACTCCCTACCTAGGGAAAAGATGGTAAAAAGAGTAAAAATGCATACTAATTAGCCTGAGAAGTGAGGATTCAATTATCAATAGAGGATAGAATGCTATGCAATGAAAGAGAATTACGTGATTTAAAACCAATTAATAATAATTTGTCTGTTAAAAATGTATAAATAGCTGAAAAAGTTTTGTGTGTGCATCTGTGTGGAGGCCAGAATTTTGTCAGCCGCACACACAGACTCTGACCAGGAATAAACTAGTGCCTGCCTTGCTGACACAGATAAGACAGTGTTGGAGGGGTTTATTTATACCAAGGGTTTTGGAGGATTTGGTAACAGTTTGGGTTGGAAGGGACCTTAAAGATCATTTTGTCCTATCCCCTGCCAGGCACACCTTGACAGTTTTAATTGTACTGCAGTGAAGAAGGACAGCAGAAAGTAAAATTACGCAGAACCTAAGCACTTGTCGTGTAAACAAAGGAAGATTATAAATCCTGGGAAGACAGTTGAGGGACAGTGTCTCAATTTCCCAGGCAAATTACTAAAAATATTTTTTTTCCTGAAGTGACCCCTACATTTTAAGTTATCAATGAAGCATGAGGCAGCCTGATGTGTTTTGCATAGCCTATTGATCAGTCTCAGTGCAGAATTATTTGTCCCTCCACTTACTGTAAACAATGTACAAAATTAGAAACTTGGCCTGTGTCACTGGTGGTGGTAATATGTGACTGACTGCCTCACACTGTTCCTCTTTGGATCCAATGGATGATCACGTTTTAAAAAATCTATTCACATCACAATCTATCTAGTCTGCAAACCATTGCTCTCAGGCATGATCAGTGGTGAATGCTGCATTTTAAAGCTATTTTCCATTACATTTCTTTTTGTGTGTGAAGAGAAGTACAGAAATCATCTAAAAGATCTGCTCTGTTTCCCTGGAGAATCCAATTTATGCAATACTTTTATGTCTTTTTGGGCTTTCTGTTTATTTTGTCTTTGGTTTTTTGGGTTTTTTGTTAGATACCTGTTAAACCCATATTACAGGACTGTCTGAGTTGAATGCTGGTGCAACATTATGAAAGCAGCAGCTTGAGCCTAGGGAAAATATTCCTAATTATTTTCAGGCTACACCTTAACACTCTCAGTGTAATTTAGAGCTGCTTGGTGAAATGTCAAGGTGTCCCTATTTTCAGATCTTCCATCAGTCTCTTTTGCTTGTTGGCACCCATCTGCAGACGTGTGCTGTGCACAGATGTTACAAGGTGCCCTTGAACACCTTTTTCTGAACCTGGACAAGCCCTCAGCTGAAGCTGCTGATAAATCCTGCAGTGAATGTTACCCCAGTATTGCCCATCTCAGAGACATGCCCCATGGCATGGCATGTACCCTGTGAGAGCAATGGGGGAAAACCTGATTAATTTCTGACTTTCATCCCTTTTTTCTTTCATTTTATTTTTTTTTTTTTTGTTTGGCAGGTTGGCATGGTGTGGATTGCTCCATAAATTGCCCCAGTGGCACGTGGGGCCTGGGCTGTAACCTGACCTGCCAGTGTCTTAATGGAGGGGCTTGTAATGCTCTGGATGGAACCTGTACCTGTGCCCCAGGATGGAGGGGAGAGAAATGTGAACTCCCTTGCCAGGTAGTTTAATAATTCCACTGAATTTTGAATTTTTGTAGGAGAATATTGGGCAGGGAGGGGCATCTGTCATTCTTTGTCTGCGAGAAGATTGAGTGCCCTTGGAGCACACAGGATGGGGTGCAGTGTCAGGGACAGGCACTAACAATTCTTCTAACATTGCTTCGTCAAATGCTATCAAACTGCTACTGTTCAGCTACATGTAAATATAAATAATGAGAGAAAAATACACCCCAAACCCAATAATGTAATTTTAATTACTTTTTTTCTTATGTCTGTGTTACAGTACGAATAAAGAATTTTCATTCCTTCTCAGTCAAAAGTTAGTTACTTTTACCACCCAGTCCCCTGACAGGTGTTTGCTTTTCTATTGAGGCTTTGACTTCTGTTCTCTGGAAAATCAGAAATCATTGTGAGGACAATGGCATGCTCCTTATCAGTTCTGTTCCACCTTGTAATCTGCAGCTTTGGAAAAATAAAATACATAAATTCAAGTACATGGTTTCAGGAGTTTTTAAATTGTAAAATTCCAAGTGAATTTGTTTTATTGTGCAACTGTTTGGTTTCAGTTATATTTCTTACACTAAAAAAAAAGATAGATATTTTATTAAAAATGGGTTTTTTCCAGGGTCCATTGTTTTCAATGACGGGCTTCAATTTTCTGGGAAATTTTTAACAAAATTTCAAATTAACAAGACTAATTATTAAAATGAACTTCTCTCTTCTTTTCCCTTCTCTCATCAATTGCTAACTTTTGCAATATATGTGCAGAGCAGGTTGTTGATTCGATATAACTGCAAAAGAATCACTTGAAGTGAACACACACCCTATAAATTCCCCTCCCATATCACATTTAAGCTTCTTTCAGTTTGGGCAAGCTCTACTGAGCAATGACATGAACTGGAAATCACCTCATTTTCAGTGAAAATTTGTTCTCCTAAACTGCACTAGGAACACTGAGGAGTGTTTTTTTGGGGTTTAGCTTTGGTTTTAAAATTAAGCACTCCTGTAAGAGAGTAAAGAGGCAAAGAAAATTGAATATATTCTGGAAAGCTGGTGGCGGTACCACCTGCACAGTGTTTCCAACAATGCATCTCCATCCGAAGACCGCTTTTTCTGTCTTCTCAAGAAGCTTTGTTTATCACTTAGTCCCTGATTTTGAAGGGTGATGAGACCTCCCAAGCTGTATTATTAGCTCTCCCAAAACTCACATTTAAAATAGATATGCATCATTGCAGAGCAATGGCATCACTATTCCAAGCTTAGTAAAATAAAGCTTAAAAGCATTTCTGTATCAGTTAATTCAGCATGCCCAAGCTCATGGTCTTCTTCTCCCTTTCTCCATCTGCATCAAACAATGTCCATAGGCATTTACCTATTTCAAATGCAAGTTCTGCTTCAAAATTCCAGAGCAGGGGAATAAGCAAAAAATTTTTATTCAAATAATAATGAATATAATAATTTATAAAAAAGAATTCAGATAATTCCTGCTATCTGAAATGTTTTTTCATGTCTGAGACTTCATTTAAATCAATGTATTTCAATTTGTTTCAGTAACTTCAAAACCTTATTATCACTGCTCAGATTGTTGTTCAAGATTAGAACTACAGTTTGGACTTCAGTCCAAGTACATAGCAGGCTAAAAATACTGCTTTTCCACAGCATATTTGAGGATTTACTTTCATTCCAAGTCTGATTATATGCAAAGGAAATGCTTAATCTTTTCTTTTTCTGTATATAAAAATGTATTGTTGAGATGAGCAAAAGGCTCTTTACACTGAAGTAATGTAAGATTTTGTTCTACTTTAGACTTGAAAGACTGGCAGTTGAATAGCTAAATCCTGTGGCACTTGGTTGGAATGTATGCATGAACGTCAAAGAACAGCAGGTTAATTTTCATATGGGTTTCAGTCCCATTTTTAATGACACCAATTTTTAGCCTTGAATGTAAATGATTGGGGTTTAACCCTGACATGTTTTTTTTTTACTTTTTCGCCTTTGGTGTGGGTAACCCTGAACTATTACTGTGAATTATATTGGCCTTTTAAAAGTGGTCCTTTTTTTTTTAATTTTTTTTAAAATTTGGTTCTGACACATTTTATTCAAGATCAGTTGACTGTTATGTTTTGCCTTGTTTAGGGATTGTAAAGAATCTGCTCTTCTCATTTTCTTTGGTTGATTTTGTGTGAATTTATCCACAAATCTGTGTGCCAGCTTCTATGGAAGAAGCAGGAAAAGCAAATTCAAATGTTTAGATGTTTTCCATGAAAAAAGAAATACACCAATGTGGTAATTCAACTTGTAACTTTTAGTCTCTTGTTGCTTCAAAAAATGTTGCATAGGTAAAAATAAAAGTTTTGTTTTGTGCACTGTCACATAGCCAAAGATTATCTCTTTTTGATGGAGTATATGTTGTAGTGCGGAGAGAAATATTTTTAATCAAAAGATAAATGTTTCTAATCAAAAGAAAGCAATAGTTTTGCATTATTTATGCAGTGAACTTTACACTGAAGGTATCTTGTAACTTAATGGTTTTCACTAGTTTTCTTAAAAATTATGCCTCTGTGTGGTACCCATTTTGACCCATAAGCAGAGATCTCAGGGTTTGATGCAGAGTTTGATTGCTTTAGTCTGGGATTTTTCAAGAGAGCATAATTCATTCTTTATCTTTGCTCTTAAATGAAAGAACAAAAGCGTAGGATGCTGAAATGTTCCAAACACCACAAGTATTTTACATTGACATCAACCTAGAGATTTGGGAGGGATCTGTGGCTGCTTTTTGAGGTTGGGCTGACCATAACTTGTCTCTCCTCTAACTCCTAGCTGCCATCATCTGTGGGTTGTTCTGCTTTTTGTTGCCACAGGACGGTACCTACGGCCTGGACTGCGCTGAGCGCTGTGACTGCAGCCACGCGGACGGGTGCCATCCCACCACGGGCTACTGCCGCTGCCTCCCAGGATGGTCAGGTACAGGAGACGCCCTTGGAAAGCACAACCAGAATTTCCCCACCAGTGGAACTTGGTTTCGTGGGCAAAGGAAAAGTTTGTTAGGTTGGAAGGGGACAGGCTTCTGTTCTGGGGCCGCTGTGTGCCTGCTGTGACTCACATTTGAGGAAGCTTTGTCCAGTGTGGGATCTGCAGAAGACTGGGAATGGAAAAGGGAAACTTTAAAGCTTGGCCACCTCCACTGCACTACTTTCTTACAGAAGTGGTGATCAAGTGTAAGTATCCAAGGCTGTTCTGGCAGCTTTGGAGTAAAGAATGATGATGGTCCTGGAACTCGGGAAGCTTCGTTCAGGCAGCCAAGAGGAGGATGAGCCATTGTCATAACCTGTTAACCTCCTAACTTGCCTCAAACCAAGACAACCATACAGAAACTGCTGTCTTTGCAGTGTCTCACCCTTTTTTAAGTTTCTCTGCATGTGCTTTGTGCTGTATAAAAATTTTCTCACAATCTTTTTCTTTTTTACATTGTGATTTTTTAAGCACTGTGTCAGTCAAATCATTAGCCAAAATTTGTGTTTGGCACTGTTGTTGCACCCTCCTGCGGGTGGAAAGCAAGATTTTTTGAAAACATGGTGGAACCTTGTAGAAAACCAGCTATCATGAAATATTTCCTTTATCTCTAGGAGGAAGTTTTAGGTCTCACAAGGATTTCTAAGCTTTACATTCAGAAGAGCTCTTTGGTCTTCAGTAAGGTTTAATTAACACTGTAAGTTTGCCCTTCTGGGAGCATTCCAGACTTGCTGCCTCACTGTGATGCTGCAACGTTGCAAGGGTCAGATCTCACATCACCTGTTTGTGTGGGCTCCTTCCATTTAATATTGAGGAGTCAGCATGAAAAACAAACCTTAAATGAACAAAGAATGTTTGTGCTGTAAAAATCAGTTATTTGTGTTTTATTTGTGATTTCAGATATACTCCACACCTCTGTAAATTAATGTTTAGCCTAACTGACTTGTAGGTTCATGATAGAATTGTTTTCTTTTTTCTATGGTGCTTTTAGATAAAGTAGGTGGAGGTGGGCTTATAATTTTCTCAGATAGATACAGTCTTACTATTGTTTTTTTCCCAAAAACAGTATTTTGTATGCTCTTTCTTCCTAACTCTGTGGATGGATTGCCAGCATCTTGTTTGAAGTGCATAATACTCATTGTCTACAATTGAGGTTGATTAACTGTAGCTGATTACAGCCTACCTGCTGTTTTTTCTACTTTCTGTTTAGATGAGCATGACTTTTATGATTATTGGGGTTAGGAAGTGGGAATCTCTAGGGGATACCGATACACAGGCAGGAACAGCTACCGCTTTGCTCTAGGACACTAAACCTATCTATTATTTACTCATTTTTTCTGTTTATTTGCTCTTTGAGAAGGCCTGTCTCACCAGTGGAGTGAGAGGAGTTTCAGGAACCAGCACACCTAACCGAGGCAGGAGTTCAATCTTTTGGTTCAATTCTCTTCCCACAAGCTGCAGTGTGACTTGCCATTAGCCACTCAGATGCCTCAGGAGTGCAAAAAAGTAGAAGCTGTCTGAGTGAATTATGAAAAAAATACTATTAGCCTTATGCCAGGCATTGCTATTTTTCCTGACACTTGGTGTTTATTTTGTTATGATGTTAATGTCCTTAACTTTTACATAGTTTTCAGGTAATTGTCTGTGTGTTTGGATACATTTCCACAAACTGACATTTGAATCTGCTCAAAGTGTGATCTCATAAATTACTAAAATGTATTAATAAAAGAATAACCACCATGAAAATATGTGAACAGTTGCTGATCTTAACAGGGCAGGTAGGTAGAGCTGTTCACAAGTTTTAAAGGCACATCTTGAAGTGCATGCTGTGAGTCTTCTAAAATTGAGAAAGACAATCAGGGTCGAAAGGTGTTTTACTTAATGGATCCAGGTTAAAACAGACAGTTTTGAAAGGCCAGATTAAAAATCTAGGAGCGTTTTTTGTAACAGCTTATAAAAATTACCTGGACAGTGGGATATAAGTAACCCAGGGTGTGACAGGCTTCATCGTAGCACAAACCTTGACTGTGCTTGGATTCAGATATGGGAAAGCGTAATGTATTAATAATACACGTTATATAATAAGATAAAGACATAATGTAGTAATACTGTGTAGCAAAATCTCAACTTCGCTTTCATTCTTTGAAAGGAAAGACTTCAGAAGAAAGAACCTTCAGGCTTAATTCTTGATAAAATGGAGCCCACTCTCCCTGGATGATGTCATCAGAACAGCATGTGTGTGACAGACTAGTTTTGACATGTTGTTGATGTCTAGACACACTTTACTACATCCACAGCATAGCTCGCTTTATACTCAGCGTCTGAAAAAATCCTCCTCCCACACTTTGCGTGTCAGAGCAATACCCAGTGAGGAATCCAGGCTTTGTGCACATGCTTATATTTGGAATGATTAAAAAAAAAAGGGAATACTTCTGGAAAGGGCTCTCAAGTAACTGTGCTGTAACAGTGCATTGCAGCAATAGCAGAAGATTGTAGGATTAAGGAGGGAGGTTGTGAATAAAGCTGTGTGGAGCAGCAGGTGGAGGATGTGTGGAAAATACAGGAGCTTCTAAAATGAAAGGAATCATGTTAGAGTGGATTAACGTTTTTTTTGTTTAAAACCATTGGGAAGCTAGTGTTAAAAATAAATACATTTTGAGGAAGCTTAAAAATGTGAACTTGTGAGGTTTATTTTTTTTTTAAACACAAATCCATGACACTAAGGTGAACTTCCCAAAATGTTTTGATGCCACCAAAATAACACAGACTTTCCAAGAAGGTACTTTACATGCAGCATTTTCCTCAGCCTTGTGAACAGAACAGTTATCTGCACTTCCCCCAGGGAATTTCATCAGAGGGACTAGTTTATGTAACTTTTCAGAAGCAAATGAAGGAGTGACACAGTTGTCCCACAAGCTGGGGAGCAGGAAACGCTGCAAGGGGAGAGTGGGTCAGTGACCTCGAAGTGTGAGGGAGCTCTGAGCTGGTGACATGGGCACAGGGGCTTGGCCTCAGCCTCCAGGCGCAGCTGCAGCTCCCCGCTGGTTCAACAATGTGATGCTGTAAGGTTTAGTTTTGTTAAGTTTTGTTTTTGAGCATGCCCAGGATGTTATCTTTCCCTTCTTAGGTTCTGCTTAGGAGTAAGTTCTGGTTTTGACTATTGTGTTAAAAGACTCAGGACATAGTTAAAATTGACTTTCATTAGATCTCTGTTTTTATTTGGAGTTGCTGGTTTTCATTTGGGTTCTCTTTCATCCTAAACAAAAGAGAATGAAGTTTACAGGACCCCAGTTAGAAATCCTATGGTCTTCTGTAGTTTGATCTTGTTTTCCTTCTGCAGCAGCATAGTTCTATTTAGGGAAGGAAGAGTTAAGGGTGATGTTTTTTCCTGGCAGTCTGACCATTCCGTCAAGATCCAGGAGCCGCATGACAGGATGGCACAAATGAGAAACATCCGCCCACACAGAGGATGATGTCTGCCCCAAACTCTCTCATCCCTTGACATTTTCACTGTATCTTATAAATAACTTCTTTTTCATTTGGAGGAAAAATTCTTGTTTGTTTCTCAGTAGCTAGAGAGTAGAAAAGAGTAAGAACTATTAAAATAGAAAACAGAAGAAACACACAGAAAATATGCTCTCCTGATATGTAATGATAATTTTCTTATTAAATTACATCAAAACTTTGGGTTAACTTCTGTTAAAAAGGTGCATCTAATACTTCTCTGGACAAGCAAACCAGCAAGCACCATGATAGTTTCAATCCTTAATCTTATCTGTTCTGCAAGCAGCTGTCAAAATAAATTTCTCCCAAATTTCCTGAAAGATTAGGGAACTCATATTCTTGCAAACAAAGGCTTCACATTAAAGCATTAATCAATTAAATTAATTAAAGCAATATGATTAATTAAAATAGCAAATGCTTTTTTTCCCTCCAGAGTTTATGAGTGTAATTGCAGTGATGTGGGTGTCCCAATCACACATCACTGCTCTGCTTCCACTGGTGCAGCTCCACCATTGCATTTGCGAGGAGATGTCATGTCAAGGTGGCATGACATTTGTTACTCTCAAAATCGATTTAAAGGCTATGTGATGCCAGGGGTTATGAAATACCACTAGTCTGCTATCTGTACCAAAACAATAGCAGTGGTTTGTGGAAAAGACAGATGCAGTAATACCATCCCACATTTCACCAGCAGGCATAGCGTTCACCCCTAGGCTGCAGAGGGGTGTCAGTGACTTTTTCTGTGCTGGACACCTGCTGGCGTTACTCAGCTCACCCATCACCAGATGTGCTGTTTCTGTGTCCTTCCATGTGCCTCTGACAAGAATTTCTGAGAGGCACATTTGTTGCTGGATTATAAAGGGGAGGTCTGCCATCTGACTCGCACCCCACTGGTGGAAACACGCTGGTCCACTGGGAGACTGCAGCTCTGCCTTCACCCTCAGCTTTCCATGAGTATGCATTTTTCCTCCTCCTACAAAGCAAAAAAACATAATTGGAAGAGTTCTGTTGTGGGTATTGCTCACCTTTGGAGCAAAGATGAGCTGCTACTGTAGAACCAGTGCACCCAAGCCAAGATTGTCTTGTAAAAATATGGTTTTCCCTCCACTGCTACCAGTTTCCCCTGGATTCGTGAGGGACAAGGCACTCTTGGGAGGAATACTCAGTGAGCTGCAAAATGAAATCATATCTTAGCACTCTCTCAAGATAAATGACAAATTTTCTTTTCAAACTTGTGGAGAGGAATTCTCCAGTAAGAGTTTTGGCTCTACCCTTCATCTGGATTTCACTATGTCTGTTACATGTTTGTTCTCTGTGCTCTGTGGTGCATCTTTATATGGAAGAAATACCACCCTTTTAAAAAATAGCTTTAAATCAGTGATTAAGTGTATCTGTTTTATGGCTACAAAGAAGTTAAAAAATGGAGAAATTTATTTCCTGGTGGCTGCCTAGTTATTGATAGATGAAAAGAAGAGCACCTCTGGAGTAGATAGGAGTATGTAGTGAGAGTGGGGCCTTCAGAAGGATACTAGAAATACCTCAAAATGGATTCTGTCGCTAAAATTTGCAGATAAGGATGTTTGCCTTCCAACTCAGATGTTCTTGTTGACAGTTTTTTCTAGCTAACTTCCTACCAATACTTGAAGCCACAGATTCTCCTGCTGCTGCAGTGAAGCAGCTGAAATCTGAACTTCCACAGAAAAATCTGTGATCCTCTCATTAGCTCTTCAATTTGGGACAAAATTAATTCCTTTAGCTACCTTCAGCAGTGGAGCAAGGTACCTCCCTCCCTCAGAGATAGTGATAGTGCCTCTGACACTTTCCACCACCTCCCTTTCTTTGGGCTGCCTATCCATTATTTGACAGAGAAATTAGGAAAGTAATTCTCATCATCAGCAGTTGCAGCTGCCTTGAATAGAAGTGTTAGTTTTTCTCAAATATGAAGGGTGAGCTCTTGGACCATAATGGGAAAGCATCATTAGCTTTAATGACATCAAGATTCCTCCAGCCTTTGAAGGTCTTGTTCCTTCTTTAGTTTGGGCTGCTACGCATCCAATTTTGCACTGACACGTGGGAAGTACACCAGTATACAAATAGGTTTTAATGCTGAGGAGTTATACTGGAAAGTTTAACATAAATTGCACAGCAAATACATGTTTTTTACAAAGAAAAAACAATTCTTATGAAAGTTTGAATAACCTTTTATCAGACTAATGGAAACACAATAAGCTGGAAAACAACGTTTTTTCCAGAAGCAAATTTTCCTGGGAAGATAGTAAGAAATAATTGGTAATTATTTCCCCCCCCCACCCCAAGTGCTAAAACAAATTAGCTCTTTGTTCATCTGACTTGGGTGGATCACTGAGTCTCAGTTTAAAAATACAGCATAGGGAGTGTGCAAATACTCTGCTAGCATGGGCAGAAGAAATGGTATCCCTAAAGAATTCTTCATTCATACAATTATGAATGCTGGGGGAATGCTGATTTGGATGTGAGGCCCCCAGCATAAAGCACTGGGCATTAAATGCACGAGCATTTCTTCAGAGCAGCTTAGCTGAAGTTTATCATGACCATTCAGCTATTGCCTAGCAACTTGTGAAGGCCATCAAAGAACTCTTTGTCCGTAGCTCTGGCAAAAACATTTTCTCGCAGATACCCTTATCAGCATCAGAACCAACACGAAAACTTAATAAAAACAATTTTATTGTGTAAGAGATTAATACTTGCACAAAACTGTGGCAATCATCAACCAGTTGGTAACATTGTTGTAAAAGCTAAGCTGAGTCTAATCTTGCTTTGCAAATTCTAGTAAAAATACTTCTTTTTCCTTGAATAATTTCTGACTTTTCTATCAAAGTATAGCTTTCTTCACTGAAATTTCATAAAAAGCATCACTCTAGAAATTGATTTTTAAAATCTTTTTATATCCCTTTAATATTTCTAACCTGTTCTTTCTCAAAAATACACATTTGGTTTTTACAACTGTAAGATGCAAAACTCAACGAGTTATTTTTAAGTGCCTTGTGAACTTACCAAAATAAATAAATAAATAGTGAGTGAGACTGAAAACTGTTTTAATAAGTAGAGGTTCAGTAAATAACTAAATAATTTCTGCCTTGCTACACCCAGAGGAGTGAAATTGATTTTCCTAGTGATCAAGAGTGAATATAATAAAATTGCAGTGAAACGGAATCATGTCTTGCAGTGTGTTACGCTGTCAGCATTGTTACTCAGTGACATTTAGTGTACACAGTTTATTTGCTAGGTAGAGTGATGCCGTTCTTCACCTCCGTGTAAGGGGTGAAAGTGAGTGATAAAGGCAGGGGTTTTTTCAGTTTCCCTAAGGGATATTTTGCAGTTTCCCTGATGTGTACTGAAGGAGTCTTTTTTTTCCCCTTTTATCATTTTCAATGGTATTTACTGGGTGTTTTAAGCCCTGCGGCTCTGTGCAGCATGGGACCCATTGTCTTCCCCATCCCAGTGTGCCCGCATCACCCTTGGACACTCTGCTGTCATAAAGCATCCTCTGTGCACAGATCAAGGCAGTATAATTGAGCCTGGTGTTATTGTATGTCACTGGTCTACATAATCTCTGATAATGTACTTTGGTAGCTCTTGGCAACCACTGGCTTGTTAATAGTGACCATTATACACTGGGCATCTCTTGACACCCATTGAGGCTGTGAAAAATGTCTTTTCTGCAGCAGGGTGCACCGAGTGCAGCTATGTGTGATATGGCAGATAACCCTCACATGGACACAGGGCTCTGCCTCTGAGA
Source organism: Turdus rufiventris (assembly GCA_013186435.1). Lineage (NCBI taxonomy): Eukaryota > Metazoa > Chordata > Aves > Passeriformes > Turdidae > Turdus > Turdus rufiventris. The sequence goes on from PYHW01009906.1 coordinate 354,754, forward strand.
TGCTCTGCCTCTGTTTTCACATACTTGGAGACACAAATTCTCAAGTTTAGGAACACCAGGCAAAGAAACAGCTGGAAGAAGTGATCTTGTTTCTTGTTTAATTCATAAAAATTAATTAAAATGCGGTGATGTCATATTACTCCTGTGCACCACCATCTCTCAAAATCAGACCTCTCTCTTTATTTGGTTATCCACAAGTAAGTTAATGAAAAGGTTGAACCAGACTACTGAGAAACAAGTCAGCACTGCCTCTCAAATGTAGATGGAGACAGGAGAATGATATTGTCTAGGCAGGCAGAAAGTGAAAAAGGAGTGATGTAAGCAGCCTTTCATTTTCTGACAATAGGTTTGTTTTAGGTCAGTACTAATGGTTATTGTGCAGTCAGAGTTTTGAGGTGGCCTGTGTGCTGTTTGTCAGTATCTAGATTTTTAAAGTCAAGTCTTCTTCTGTCTTACTGGCGCAGGTTGGTGCAATCTCTTGAAACACATACTTGACTCTTCAGTCTGTTGATTGTCATGCAGAGAAAAACAGTTCAAGAGTCTGGAGTTCCACCTTTTCTCTAATTGGAGAGTTGGTCTTTTGATATGGGCAGCTTAATAAGGCACATGCTGGGGGTGTGGAGGAATTTGATCTATCAGCAAACCTTGTAATTATTTTTCAGGATTTTTACAAGCAGTAGGTCTTGGCTTTCAAAGTTAAAAGATTCTTTTTTTCCCCCTTGTCACATGTAAAACTGTTTTGCTTTTTTTAGGACGCTGGCAGTCATTGAACCTATGGCATATTTTGCTGGAAATACTTAAAAAGCAAGACATGCTTGTGGTTGGATCTAGTCCACTTTTCCCTTAGTGGAGGATTCATTCAGTAGAGGCATTACAATAAAACTTGATTGTTAATGCAAAGTGCTGCAGACACAGTACGGTCTGAGTTTCACGGTGGTGCCTGCTGGCATTCAACATGCACAGTGCTTCTTACAAAGCAGGAAAATTAAATTTAATGTTGCTGCATTGTGAAGAAAATGACAAGCAAACAAACAAAAGAACACAGCAAACAAACTGTGATTGGATGATTGTAATGGGTAGTTTGTATTATGATCCATGTGTAGAGATTCAGGTTGTGGCCATTTTACTATCAAATTTATACCAAAGCACTGACTGACCAGCATCCTTAACACTGTGGCAGCTAAGCATTTTGGAATGCTCACATGGTGTATTTGGAAACCCTTTGTGTGCACTGCATTTTTCCATTTGGTACAAGGCTGAGCAGTAATCAGCTCACCACTAATTAGAAATCATTCTGTGCCCTGCACCCCATTATTATACACAAAGTATGTCAGACACGAAGAATTGTCAAAAGGAAAAGCTCCTGCAGTACCTTCAGTCGTGCATTTCCCAAACATAAAATCTGAAACCAAAAATCTTCTGCTGTTTTGAAACAGCCATTATGGAGGAAGCAAAAGCCATTTATGTACCTCTCATGAAAACTGGAATATGGGGGAAATTCACTGTTCTGGGGAAGGCAGGAACAGACATGCAAGTTATCATGTACTTTCCTGATGTTGGTGATATCTTGATATACAGGTGGTGAGATCTGTGGTTTTATGTTCAGCCCTCTGAGAAGCAAAGATTTAACCTAACTATGCACCAGAGCTCTTCACAGATGTTTTGTTTGTTTGTGGTTGCAGGTATTCACTGTGACAGTGTGTGTGCTGAGGGACAGTGGGGTCCAAATTGCTCTTTGCCTTGTTACTGCAAAAATGGAGCTTCCTGCTCTCCAGATGATGGGATCTGTGAGTGTGCACCAGGATACAGAGGCACCACTTGCCAGAGAAGTAAGTACAACAGAAATGCTTGAAAAATCTCTTGTTTCTCCCTCAGTTTTTTGGAAAACATATCATACATCACAATGCTTTGCTAATTGTAGTGTGAAAGACTAGGAAACACTCCTTGATTGAACATTCTCAAAATTCATGAATATTCAGGAAAGAAGGGGTTACCTAAATAAATGAACAAATGTTTCCATTTAGTAGTGCTCTTCTTGTTATGGTACAGCTTTCCTTTTATTTATTGTTTGTCCAGTGGCACTGTTACGAACATGACTTTCCAAGAAATCTCATAGAGGATTCCATTCTAAAGCGTCTCCAAATGTGATTGGTTAGTGTTAAGTTTGTGATATAGATAAATAAAACATGCTTGAGTTTCAGAAACTAAAAGCCTTCCCGCTGAGTCTGCTAGGGACCAATAGCTTAGTTAATGTTTGGAATTTTAACATTGTTTTGTAAGAAGAGTCAGTGGGGTCAGTCCCCACAGTAAGTAGAGGATGTCAGATGTACCCATGGTTCCTTTTGAAAAACTTGTCTCAGAAAATACAGTTTGCATGAGGAGAGATACAGCTGAACTAAGGAAAATCATGCCAGAATCAGGGAGGTAAATAATAAGTCTACCCTCTCAAGATTTGTCAGACTTTGCCAGCAGTCCAGCTGTCTTTAGTTTGATTCACTGAAGCTGTGGGGGAAAGGTGTTCAGGGAAGAGAAATGTGAGTTGTCTGGACCTGGAGGGGAGCTCAGTTTCCAGAGCAGGTCTCCCAGAAATAGGATCCAGGAGCAGGTGGGTTAAGGACAAGGAAAAATACTTCTGGCTTTTCCAAAAGAGGCTTAAAAAGCAGATGACCTGAAATGGTCACTGTCAGGGAGAAGGAGAAGCAGAGGAAGGTGAAGTTCTATCAGTCCAGGAATGGCAAAATTTCAGTCTGAAAGCTGTGGCATGACACTGCTAAATCCCACATCAGTGTGGCATTAGTATCCCTTGAGCATTTCTGACTCTGAGCAGTAATTATGCTCACTATCTCATCTCTAAAGAGCCCCACAGTCAATCAGTGCATCCAAAGCATAACACTGCCATGTAAAAATGTTCCCTTGTGTTTTGGAGCTGTGCCTATAACCTGGACAAGAGGCTCCCAGTCCAGTGCCCCTCTGAGGCAGGGTCTGCAGTCTGGGAAGACAAAGGTCATATGAATAATTTGGATCCTGGTCAGAAACTGCCTTTTCAGTAAACAGGAAAACCTTTTGGCACTGTTTCACTTGGAGAAGTTAATCTCTGTGGATAGATCCTGGCCATATAACTTATATCAAGTGTGTAATTAAAAGACTAAATCTTGAATGAATTTGAAATATTGAAAAGATTTCAAGGTAGTTTTGTCAGTGTAATTGCAGCGGTTCATGTATTTCTCTTGATCTGTTACCTAATATTCTAGTTTATCAGGAAGTAAATGCCAAAAAGGATTAGATGAACAAAGAAGGAGAAGCAGCCTTTTTATCCTGCCTTTTTTTTTTCTTTTTCTTTTTGAGAAACTCGTGCTTTTAGCATCACAATTAACTGGATAACTCTGTATTTCTAGTCTCAGGTTCTCTGAAAGTTAGAGTGACTCTGTACTATGTAAAAGAAAGGTTAATTGGAAAACATCTGTGCTTTTTATCCAGTAAAGTTATGGCTATTTGAATTCCAAGTTAGGAAACACGTCAGGAATCAAGACCTTACTCATCTAGAGATAAAACTATTCTCTCTGTTACTTCAGATGTGCTTCAAAAGATGTTCTTGTTCAGCCAAATAAAGTATGTATGCATTCCAAACATCATCCAAGTTCAGGGTGGCTTGACATGTAATGGAATGTCAACAAAGTCATGATGAGCCAGAATGCACCAAATCCTTGAGGAGAGGGAGCAGATCTTGTTTTGGGAGTGTAAATCACTGAGCTGCACGAATAACAGCGACCACTACTGGGGTTGGAAAGTAGAGCCAGTTCCAAGCCAGGAGCAGGTGCTCTACAGGGTGGCTGATGGCAGGACAGCAACAGTGACAGTTTGTCCTCTCTGGTTCCAGTCTGCTCGCCGGGGTTCTACGGACACCGCTGCAGCCAGACCTGCCCCCAGTGCGTGCACAGCAGTGGCCCTTGCCACCACATCACTGGCCTGTGTGACTGCCTGCCTGGATTCACTGGAGCCCTCTGCAATGAAGGTACAGAAAGACTCCAAGTGATGCACTCACCAAGTGCTGAAATTATTTCCATTCCATCACTTGGAAGTTGTAAACTGAAGATACTTTCTGTTGTGAAATGTTCAGTTTATAAATCAGGAATCTTTTCATTCTTCAATATGAAACCCTTTGTACTCTGAATTGCATTATTTGTGTAGTGAATATGGATACTGTGCTCACTGTAATTAATAATAACTCACTTTACTTTTACAGTAAGAAATATCTCTCTTGATCCAAATATTGGTTGTGTTCTCCTGAAATGAAGAAAATGAAATCTTGTTCTCATCACTAAGGAATTCTAATTCTAACAATGTTTTTTCAGTATGTCCCAGTGGCAGATTTGGGAAGAACTGTGCTGGAATATGCACCTGCACCAATAATGGGACTTGTAATCCTATTGATAGATCGTGCCAGTGCTACCCTGGATGGATTGGTAGTGACTGCTCTCAGCGTAAGTACCAGGGGTTTTTTTTCCCTTTAATTTTAGAACAAATTATCAGGGTCCATCTATTTAAAATACATTTTTTTGTTCTATAAAGAAACACTTAAGTCAGAAATTAGAACTTCATGATAAGTAATGGAGAGATCCTAAACTTCTCTGACCAGGCCAAAAAGAAAGCTGAAATTTTCTCAGACACAAGTTAGTGCTCTGACTGCACAACCATCCTTGTTCTCACTAAGCATTTGAACATTTTGTTAAGAAATTTTTCATTATGCCTCTTTTATTAAGTGCTTGTAACTCTGTGATGGATTTTCCTCTTTCTTCTTTTTGTAAGTTTTTTCACAGATAGACATTTTTAGTGTCATTCAGCTTCACTCAATGAATATTGTTTTGGTGTGATGAACTCATTGGACTCTTCATTACTTTAAAAGGAGAAGGGAAGGTCCTAATTTTACTATTTTTTGTAAAGTTACTTTATTAAATAGTCACTTTCCATATGCCTGGATGGGTCTATGCAATTTACAAATTGGAGGAAATAATTGTTTTAAGGAAAACTCTCACAAGGAGCATATCCAACCCCATAAGGTGCTAAAATCCACATGGTCTGAAACATCCATGTGCCAAAATTTCAGTCAACCAACTTGTGTGAATAAAAGCTTCACACCCTGAAACATCAGACATAGTGCTGGGGTATCCAGGGAAGTGCATTTTTTAATGACATGGCTCATTGGTTTATATCATTTACAGTTTGACTGGCCCAGTTTAACAGGCTCTGCACAAGTGCAGGATAACATCTGGTCAGTTTGGGAAAAGAACCCAAAAAACAACTTTTCTGGCTAAATTCTATGAAGTGATTAGCATGCACAGACCAGTGTGGTACCAGAATAAATCTTGGGCATATTCCTGTGGAAGCCAGTGGCTACAAAGGTCCCTATTTTTATGGTAAAATAAGTAGGTAGTTGGGAAAGTAGCAGAATAGGGGTATTTAAGAGGAGGAGGGACTTACTCACTGAATCAATATCAAGAAAATGGTGCCAGCAATATGAATGGAAGTGTTTGTTGAGGCTGTGCTCACGGACCATAACAGAGGAAGTTTATTTGCTTTGTATAAAGGCCTTTCGTTCACATGGAAAATAATGATTCCATTAATTTCTTTCAGAACCAGCGACCTTTTTTAAACTTCTAACCTTTTGCCTGTATGTGATTTACATTCCTTTTTAGCTGACCACTAATTTCAAACACAAAACAATAATAAAAAATAATTACAAGACACAACTGAAGTGAAAGTAACAAAAAAATAGTGCTTTTTTTCAATTCATCGTAATATAATTTTTAATTAACTGAAGTTTGGGAAAAAAGGTGATGCTTTGGAAAAGTACAGCCCACTTATGCATGAGTCATTATGCAAAAGTTTAAAGGATTCAAGTTTTATTGGTCTCAAGCAACCAGATCAGTATAAAACAGTAGGAAGTTACTACCCTTTTAAATTTACACAGGAATAAAACCAAGGCTTCAGTGTCTGACCTGTTTCTTCTCTACGATGAAATACTGACACTGTACTTCCATAAAACTATTTTTAAAGTATTAAAGAATTATTTATTTTACCGTTTATTTTTTAAATACTGAGTACTACTTAAAGTACTGCTTTGTTTACTAAAGAAAAAAAACTCCTCAAGATGAGAATCCTACTCAACAGAAAGGGTCTATTCTTAGAGTACTCTCTTCACTTAGTGATATTCTACCATGAAGGAAATTATCTTTTGCTCTCTCTGAATAGTAATTAGTATTTTGGAACCACTTCACAATTCTAGTGGCAGCACATAGCATCAGATTCATCCATCATGACATTTCCAAAGGAGCCAGTAAATTCTGTCTCATAATGAGTCGACATGATTGTGAGCAAAATAGTCTCCATTCTGGGAATAATTACTTGATGTTTAGAAATATTATATTGATGACTGGACTCATGTAATCATCTGAGTTGACCAGATTAAGGTACAGACCTGATTATCTTCACCACATTTCAGCAAATACATGAAATTTAACAATGGAAGCACAGGAAGAGGCCTCAGTATTGGATCTAAAGCTCTAGCCTATATAAGAGTTTCAACCTTCTCTGTTTTCCTTCACTTTTCGAGATTTAAAAGCTGTATCACCTTAACTGTTTGCAGAGTAAAAAGTAAGTGAAGAAAGGAAACCTAATGGCTTTCTCTGTGGGAAAGCTGCTATGAATATCCTATTTACTGTGAATCAAGTATGCATTTTTCACACACTTAATATTGTAAGCCCTTTTTACCTGGAGTAAAATGATGCCTTATCTGAAATTAATGAATAAATCTGTGGCTTTTAGCTCTGAATAGAGCAGCCCAAAATATGAACTTGGGAGAAAAACAGCCAACACCAAACAAAGCAGTGCTCATGTGTGAATGGAAGCAGCTCTATTCATGTGCATCAAGGAACCTTTGTCATTTGAGGTTAATTAATTGCTCTGGGTTGTTGCAGCTTGCCCACCTTCCCACTGGGGACCAAACTGCATCCACACGTGCAACTGCCACAATGGAGCTTTCTGCAGTGCCTATGATGGGGAGTGCAAGTGCACCCCGGGCTGGACTGGCCTTTACTGCACACAGAGTAAGTGAATTTTGTGTTCATTCTTAGTCTGAACATTAGTGATGGAATTATCCTCCAGAACAGCTTGAACATGGAATTCAGCTACTAATACAGAAGCTGTTTTTATTTAGAACCTTGAAAAATTATTTCACTAGACTGTAGCATCATAACTTCTTTTGGAGTTTTCTTCATTTAATAATAGATTAATACTGATTTTTTTTTCCCCCAAGAGCTTTGTCTGAAGGTAAAATAGCTGTGCAGTGATTGGATGTAGGTATGTGTCATTCATCACATGGCTGGCTAAAAGTTCATGCAAAGTTTGAGAAATAAACATTGGTTAGAAATAAATGTGGGTAAAGTTGACTTCTAATGTTTTTCGTATTACACTTTCAGTTTGGTTTACCTTCAGTTCGGGTTGCCTTACTGACTGTGATCCTGGCCACAACCCTGTGTGTGACCTCAAGAAAAATGGGACTAATGACTGTGTTTTGCATTCATTGTTCAAATACATGGTTTTCATAAAATCAGAACTTTGCTGTTTCAAGTGAGCAATGTCATAGTGGCAAGCAATAACAGATATTACAGCACCATATGGATGCAATTCTGGGAGACATTCACTATGCTGGTTCAGCTGTCAGCTATCGGGGATTTTTTGCTTCCTGCTGGTGAATAATGATCTCTTTGCAGTGGTGTGTCTTCTTCATACTGAAATGGTTTCTTTGTGAGTAGCTCAGTTACAATGTGTTGTTGTTTTGGCTTTTTTAATGCTTCAATATAAACTATGAAGGAAACATGTCCAGAGGTTCACTGACTGATGGGCAGACTCCCAAAGTGTCCTCTTCCTCCTCCCACATATCTCTGTTCGAGCCCATTTCTCCAAGGAGCTGTCCCTGCTGTTTTCAGAACTGCTGCTGCTAGCACCATTTCCCAGCCTCATTTTTGACTGGTGTGTGTTTTAAACCGCTCCAGACAAGACAGGTCTTGGTCCCTTGTGCTGACAGAACTCTCCATTTCTGGGGCTGTAGCAATGAGCCCTCATTAACACACTGAACCAGGGTGTTTGTCTTCCACTTCCAGAGCAGCTGTTTCACCCCTCTCCCCCTCCTTCTACTTATGTTGCAGGGTGTCCCTTGGGGTATTTTGGGAAGGACTGTGCCTCGATCTGCCAGTGCCAGAATGGAGCTGACTGCGACCACATCGGCGGGCAGTGCACGTGCCGGACGGGCTTCATGGGGCGGCACTGCGAACATAGTGAGCACACCCCTCTTTCTGTCTTGAGACACAGCCACTGGCCTCCAGGAGCAGTTCTCATGGGCACAGAGCTGGCCACAAGCTTTCCCAAACAGTTTAAAACCCAACAGGATTAAGTTGTTACAATTGTGCTGTCTGTTTCTTTGCACTGTGTTTTAGTCGCTTTGGGCGTAATGCTAAGAGAACACCCAGTTACTCTGTCATGTAAAAGCAACAAAATGAATCCAGGGAATTGTCATTATCATTCTGTGAAAACAACAAAATGTATCCATTGCTATAAACCGCAGTGACAGCTAGTAGCTGAAAAACTGGAATAAGAACTAAAGCATCAGTGCTGGTGGGTTAAATTAATCTTGGCAGTGTGGTTTTACAGTGCAGCTGGTTTATAAAAGCATCGTAGGTAGCGTTTTGTTTTCATGTGTGTGTAGCTCTCTCCTCAGGAAGATCAGGGATAACAGCACAGATATCACTGGTGTATTATTTTATCTGTGGTGTTTTATAACATTAAAAGAATAATCAGGCTTGTGAGCAGAGGACTGTTTGTCCAACCTTTGCTGACTTCCCAGAGCTGTGCTCCCAGATTTGTGCATTCTGATAGTATCTGTGTTTCTCCTCAAAACATCACTAATGTTCAGGAAAAGATACCTTTTTAAGATAGTCTCTTGACGTTGAAACATAACTTTTAATAATTGGGCAAATCTAACTCTGTTATGGATTTTGTATCTTACCCTACGAGTTGATAATAATGATCTAGCAATGTTCAGCTAAATGTTTTGGTATTCATTCAGGTATGTATTCAGATATATCAATTCAGATTTTGAAATGCCAAAATACATTACAATATGATGAGTTTTGCCCACCCATTGCCTCAGTACTTAGAATCTTGTTTTATTGAGTGTAATCAAGACAAGGAGGAGGTAACATAAACATGAACTTTTTCAATTGAGTTGGGATTTGTCAAGACTGCCAGACCATTCTCTGGCACCCATTGTTTTACTTTATTTTTCAAATGATTTCAAATTAGAAATGCATTAAAGAGGAGTTAGATTCTTTTGAAAAAACAAAAAAGAAGTAAATATAGTTGCAGAACTCTAGAGAAATTTCAGAAAAAGTGAAGAAATACTACACTTGCTAAAACCATCAGAACTACTATAATGTGACAGGCCACACAGTTCCAAGAGGTGGCAGTATAAAATAATTTTTATCACTGTAGGGCAATTTTCTACCAAGATACTTACATGAAGTAGGAGAAGGGGACACTTTGATCAGTAATTAAGTATTGTATTCAAGTAATTCAAATTACTAAGTACAACTTTCCCAATTACCTTGTTCTCCACAATTTAGCATGTTTCTTCTGTCCGTAGTTTCTCAGTGTATACATTGCAGTATCAGAGCCTGCTGTGGGCAGCAGTTTTATTTCTCTGTAAATGTCTAGTGCATTTTGGACTCCCTGTTAGGCCCTTTCCTTCTGCTGTTTTACATCAGCACATCTGTCACACCACAGGACACCTGGCTCTACCTGTATGATGACAAGATTTTTCAGGCAGTGGGATCTGAGTCTTCTGTCTCTTTATTCACACCTTGCCCCTTTCCTCACTGCTTTTCTTTTACCCTTTTTGTCTTTTTTGCCTTTTTTCTTCCTTGATTCCTTGCTGCACTGCCTTAGTGGTATTGCAGGTGAAGGATGAATACACATCTAAACACAATTTCTCTGTCTCCTGCACACTCCTCTTAGGAGCATTTCCAGGGGAGATCTGATGCTGATGACACATTGCCACCTGCTGCCCACAGACAGGAACGTGCAGCATAACTCCAAAGCCTTTAATGAGTTTCTACTTGCTTTTGTTCTGTGCAGAGTGTCCTCAGGGCACATATGGGTATGGATGCCGCCAGATCTGTGATTGCCTGAACAACTCCACCTGTGACCACATCACGGGGACCTGCTACTGCAGCCCAGGCTGGAAAGGGGCTAGGTGTGATCAAGGTAAAGCCCAAAGATTTCATTATTTCTATTCAAAATATTTTTAAAAATATTTAATGTCATCTTTTCACATAGAAACTGGATTCACCAATTAAACATCATCTCTGTGTCATTCACTGAATGAATCTGATGGGTGTTAATTCATGTAAGTTTTGGAGGCTTTAAATTAGATGCCTCAGTAAGCAAAGTAACTGGAGTGCAGATTTGAATGAAATTACGGGGCTGTGCTGCTCAAAGGTGCTGATGGAGCATGGATGTTACCTGCCCTGTACTTTTGCCCAAAGAATGTTCTAACTTTTCAACATCTCTTTCCTGTGAAGATTGAGTGTTTTTCCTTTCTGTGAAGATTCTAAGTGTTTTTTACTTAAATTTAGGATTTATTTCTGGCAGAGTTCTAATCTGGCATAATTGAATACAGTGAGATTTAGAGTGAAACTTTTTCTCCTGCTCCTAACACGTGACCTCTCTGGGTTTATACCACTGATTTTCCTTTCTTCTTTTATTCCAGCTGGTGTAATTATAGTGGGAAACCTGAACAGCCTGAGCCGTACCAGCACTGCCCTCCCTGCTGACTCCTACCAGATAGGAGCCATAGCTGGCATCATCATTCTTGTCCTGGTTGTGCTTTTCCTGCTAGTGCTCTTCATCATTTACAGGCAGAAGCAGAAAGGGAAGGAGACACACATGCCCACCGTGACCTACACCCCTGCTATGAGGGTCATCAATGCAGATTACACCATTTCAGGTTTGTGATGTTCCAAACACTTGTTTTTTTCCTCCATCTCTTGGCTTTGTGCTCAGATCTGCCCCTAACAGGGCTTGAATTCACCTATTTCTGCTTTTGAATACCATGAAGGTGGCCCACCCCAGCATAATGTGTTAATTGTAAAGAAAAGTGATCATGTACCTCACTTTCCTATGCAACATTTTGCACCCTAGAACTTTTTCTCTGCATTGAACCCGGACATTTCTATTCTCTGTGCCAACTTTTCTGTACAGTTGGAGTGTGGCAAAACCTAGTTGCTACAAGGGACTTCAAATTCAATGCTAACAGCTCGAATAGAGAAAGAGTGTAGAAAAATCAGGATTTTGCGCCATCAGTGGCAGGATTCTGCAGACAAACAGACAGCAAATGTTTTGAAACTAAATAAGGAAAGAAGCAATGAAACCAACAGGAGTTTTTGACCTATTAAAGTGCCTGTGAGTTGGGATTCAATGGGTATGTGAAACTTTAGGTTTTATGCCTTTTGACCACCACTGTTAAGGAAAGCAGCAGTGGAAGAAGGTAGCAGGAGGACTTGTCAGAGTTAAGAAAAAGCAAATTAGCAAAGGTCCTGGTGTTCTTGAAGCACTAGAAAATGTTGGTGCAGACTTGATGATACAAGTGACTGCAATGATGACTAGAAAGGAAAAACAGAGTAAAGGACCAGAGCAGAGAGAGGACTTAAATTAGCAGGTTACACTTGAGAATGCTCCTTGCTAAAAGTGAGGACATGAACTTGTAACTTCCTGTCCTGTATCTCTGATTCCTTGGAATGGATAAAATATATTTGGTTTTGTGTTTGTTGGGTTTTTTTTTTTTTTTTTTAATAAACTCTAGGTCAGATTTGGAAATCAGTGCAGCACTCTCAAAAACGTATCTTAAGAAAAGAATTCTGTGTTATTTTCCATTGTGCATTTTCTTTTCTTTCTCTTCTCAGAAACCATCCCTCATACCAACGGTGGAAATGTCAACAGCCACTATTTCTCTAACCCCAGTTACCATACTCTGACTCAGTGCTCCAGCCCACCTCATGTCACCAACATGGAGAGACTGACCTTAGCAAAGGTAAAGCAGAAAAACATGGAAACTTCTCTGATGGGCTTTAGTTTATTTTACATTGTTTCCTGTTCCATTGTTTGGTTTATTTTTGCTCTTCCTAATTATCATCTGGAAATTCAGCATCTTCCTTGCAATTTCAGTTTTATTACCTTTCTTTGAAATAGGCAAAAACCAGCCAGCTGTTTGTGAACCTGAAGAATATGGAGCCTGGAAAACGAAGTGCTGTCATGGACTACACAGGAACACTTCCAGCGGACTGGAAACATGGTGGCTACCTCAATGAGCTTGGTAAGANAAAAAAAAAAAAAAAAAAAAAAAAAAGGGGGAAAAAAACCAAAGAAGGAGAATGGACTGTTACTCATTGTACGTGGGATGCACACACAAGAAGAAAGAGATTAAAAACTGATCCCTTGTGAGGAATGGTGCAATAGTTTTAGATGCCCAGTGCAGACATGATATGTAAAATATCTCATTTTTATTACAAGATGTCCTTATTGATTAGTTTCATAAAACAGTGGGGTTTTAACCCCACTGGGTCTGTTTGGACAAAATTACAAAATTCTTACTAAATAAATGAAAGGTTGCATATATTCTTTTTCTTTTTTAAATCACTACAAAATGCAATCAGTGGTTTAAAAAGTATTTTTCCATTACCTGAACTACTTCAGGTGTAAATAGTAAATCTTCTCAGATAAGCCTCCTGTTTGCTAAGAGACAGAGTGCTGTCTTTAAGAAGAGAAATTCCCAAGAAGTGGTGAGAGTTGCTATATCTTGGTTTATGCTTTTTTTAATCCCGCTTTTATGTATTTTCATTCTTTTCCGCTCTTGTGCATTCCAAAAAGTCTGGATTGCACTGACCAGTGAAAGTGTTTAAGAACAGTATGCAGCACTGTTTTTTTCCCCCTGGTCTTCCCCAACCTTGATCAAACCACAATTCAGACTCAGAATTTTTGTGTTTGATTTGGGTTTTGTTTGGATTGGGTTTTTTTGGTTTTTTTCAGGAAAGGATTTCAGTCATCATGCTCAATATTCAGCTTTGTATTTTCTTAGAGCGTTTAAACTCACACTGAATGCTCCTCAGAGACACTTGCTGTGGTTAGCCCAAGGCAGGAGATCTTGAGCAACAGGGAGGGTCCAGAGGACTGGATGAATGCTGATATTGTGTCTGTTTCCTAGAAAATCAAATAGAATTACTTGGGTAACTCGAGGCTGGAGACCTGAGCATCAAACTTGTGAAAACAACAGGACAGATGACATGAGATCTAATAAATAAAGATGGGGTAGGAATAAAATTAATTATGTTTAGGTCCCCTTAAAAATATCACTTCCCTCTTGAAAACTACTACATTGGTTTAGATAGTGCATAGATAAAATCATTTTAGGGTTTTATAATGCTTCTAGTGTAGTACCACAATACAGTCTAATTAAAAAATTAGCTCTCCACAATATCAGTCAAAGCTATTTGAATAGCTCAGTAACCAGGAAACTGCCAGGTCTCTGAGGACAGCTGTCGTGCACTGCTCTTAATATTTTTTGAGAGAAATCTGTGTAACAGGTAATTGCAGAGTTGTAAATTCAGGTGCAAGGTGTTCAGGCCACTGGGGCTGGAACAAGGTGATCCTGATTCAGGAGGGATTAAATTTGGAAGCAGAGCATTGGGAGTTGGAAGGAAGTCTGCACACCTTGAGATTTTCAGGTCAAGGTGGGATGCCATTCTGGTAGGTAGGGTTTATCCAGACAAAAAACAAACAAACAAACAAACAAACAACAACAACAACAACAAAAAAACTATAGGCCAACAGCCCTTGTTAGGATTATTCAAGGGTGAGTAATTGGCATTATGTGAGGTCAAACTTGACCATTTAATGGTCCCTTATGACCCACCTTCCCTGTTCCTGTTGGAAAATGTGCAAGCCAAGAGTACAAGTGCTTCTGTACCCTCATCCTGGGCACAGTCCTTAGAGAATTACTCAGCTAGGGTAGAAATGAATACCAAGGCAATTCTTAAACATTTAGAAGCTGATGTGTAAACACTTCTGTTTTCTTTGATTTTAAAACTATTCTGGTTTTTTGTATCATTTTCTTCTCAGGTGCTTTTGGACTTGATAGGGGATATGTGGGGAAGTCCCTGAAAGGTAAGGTTTCTTCCTAATGTACTTAGATGAAACTACATAGACATGCCTTTTACTTTTCCAAATTACGCGTAGTTTCTAGGTAAAGAGAATGTAAAAATAATTCTAGACTAAAGTTTGCATAGACACTAAATCAATGCATGACTGGTTTGTTTGCTGGTGTGGGTTTTTTATCTTTCTTGAAGGAAGGTTGTTGGATTTTTTTTTTTTTTTCTAAAAATCAAAACCACAAATCAAGCCGTTTTAAGTCCCCTGTGTGTCACAGAGATCAAATGTTTCCTGTCACGCTTGAGCCACAGCTCAGTTCTAGACTACAGAACACATGTTGCCTCTTCTGAAAGGTATTAAAAAGAGAGACAATTCCAGCTGCAGCTGACATGGTCTGCATGACCACAAACCTTCACCACATCCACTGTGGATGGCCCTTGGAAAGGTTATCAAAATACACAGACTCAGACAGGAATGAAAAGCTTCCAAAATTCAGGGTAGTGGTCTGATACTTTGATCTAACTGAATTATGCAGTTTTCTCACAAGACTACATTGTACCCGCCGATGTGTGTCACTATTTGTGGCACCTGATGAGAGCATGCCAAGGGTCCCTGGATAGCCAAACAAGGGAAAAGGTGTAGCAAAGTCCATATGAATGGTGCGTTAAACACAGACAGAAGGCAGCTGGTTTGCCCCCTTGTGTACAGTGGGGCACAGTTAAACTGACAGAGGGATTTCTTACACCTGGTTTTTCCTACCCTTGGGTCACAACAACCCCCTGCAGCTCCAGGCTGGGGGAAAAGTGGCTGGAAAACTGGGACAGGCACTGGGAGTGCTGTGACAGCAGCTGGACACGAGCCCAGGGGTGCCCAGGTGGCTGAGAGGCCGGTGGCCCCTGGGTTGTCTCAGGCAGCATTCCTGAGGCCACAGCTCGAATCCTGGGGGCAGCTCTGGGCCTCTCAGAAAAAGACAGACATTGAGATGGTGCATATGAGGAAGCACTCCTTCCTGAAAGTGTTGTCAAACATTGGCACAGGCTGCCCAGGGCAATGGTGGAGTCACCAAGGGGATTTAAAAGATGAGAAGATTTGCACTTAAGAACATGCTTAAGTGATGGATTTGGCAGTGTTACATAAATGGCTGGACTCCATGATCTGAAAGGTCTTTTATAATCCAAACGGTTCTAAATTCTATGAGTACAGAAAGCCCAGTTCAAATGAGTCACAAAATTATGAGCACTGACAGGTCCACCAAGGTCAGTCTCATGTTGGATATGTAGTCAGGAATGAGCTAAGCAAGTCTCATGTTACACAAAGCAGCAAAGGGGACAAAGTAACACAAACACCACAAAATTGCTTCCAACCACAAGGAAATACATGTCTGAAACCAGTTATTCATCCTTCAGTTAGATCCTGATATCACAATCCACCTGATGTTTTCTTTCTAGTTCTCCTGTATGTGCCTTACAGAAACTCAGAAGAAACTGGTTATGCTTTTAGTGTTCTCAAGTACTCAAACTCTGCACCACCCAAGCCATCCCTAGAAATCATGCTGCCGTTTGCCCAGACATTGTTCTTGGAGCAGTCTCAGATCAGTTATTTCAAGTGTCCTGAGTTCAGCACCTGGAGGGGCAGAAAGTGTTCTGAAGTGCTTGTTAAAAACTGATTTTACAGCTTTCCTCTATATAACGCTAGTAACTGTTTTAACCAGAATTTGAGATGCTTGGATTTTGCAACAGCAATTTTCTGATGGCAAAATTAAACCCATCAAGTAGCAT
The DNA here is from genome assembly GCA_013186435.1 of Turdus rufiventris. Taxonomy (NCBI): domain Eukaryota; kingdom Metazoa; phylum Chordata; class Aves; order Passeriformes; family Turdidae; genus Turdus; species Turdus rufiventris. The sequence goes on from PYHW01009906.1 coordinate 370,788, forward strand.
AGCAGTTGAGATGCTTTCATTGATTGCTGTAAATAATTTTGAAATGTTACAACTGGTTTCCAGGTTTCCATTTAAATATTCACTTTTTAGAACTTGGCATGAAAGAAGACCCTTTTGTATTTTTTGGTACCAATGTCCACAGCACACAGCATGCTTGAGACATTAACATGTTTTTCTTTTTGTAGACCTGGTGAAGAACTCAGAATACAATTTAAGTAATTGCTCACTGAGCAGCTCTGAGAATCCCTATGCTACCATCAAAGACCCACCAGCTCTGGTGCCAAAGAGTTCAGAATGTGGCTATGTGGAAATGAAGTCCCCAGCACGTCGCGACTCCCCCTACGCTGAGATCGCCGGCTCTGCCACAGCCAGCAAGAATGTGTATGAAGTTGGTAGGTACAAAGCATTACCTCTGGATGTTGGGGATTGGGAACAAAGAGCACTGGGCTTTTTATTCTTTGATTCAGTTTCATCAAAACACCTGAAAATCACTGGAAAAGCAGAATTACATGTTCAGATTCTGTGTTCTGCTTAAAAGCTGTAACAACAGCATTATTTACTCTTCTGCTGTAATTGACACAAGCAGGGTTTGATGTACCTTCAGCTCTGTCCCTGATGTGAAAGCCTTCCTTTGATCAACAGTATAAGATAAGCTTAGCATTTGATTTCAGTGGAGTTCATCTCTGGGTGAGACTGAATGCAGCTGGAGTTACGTATCACAGAGTTGAAGTTCTGTTTCCTTCTATTGATTAGAAAAAAAATGGCATCTTCACCCACAGACATAGTATTCCACTATTATGGGCCCTACCTAGTTACCATATTTCTATAGTTACAGAAATCTTTGGGGTCTTGTGGAGTGTTAGTTATGCTGATCATCTCAGCTATAATAAATTGTGTCCACTTTCACAGGATGTATTTTCCTTTTCTGCATGCAGGTAGAGATCACTGAAATCCATCAACATACCCATTCTGCTTTTAAGGACAGTTATCAAGTCTTGATTAAAACCCACAAATTCAGGTTGTTGTTTTGTTTTTTTAATTTGCTGAAATTAAAGACAGAAAGAAGAGATGCTGTCTTGTTTCTGTCAGTAAAGACACTCATGGCAGGGCCCTGCTGCAAGTGTGAAGCAACAACACCAGCCTGTGTTTCTACAGCTACATTTGAGGACTCCAGCATGATGAGGAATCTTCCTAGTGCAGCAGAAACTGAAATGAAGTGTCACTGTTTTCTCTGAAGTTGAGTGTATGCTCTCTCTCCACACAGAGCCCACGGTGAGCGTTGTCCAGGGTGCATTCGGCAGTGGCAGTGGGCGCTTCGGCCAGGATCCCTATGACCTCCCAAAAAACAGCCACATTCCGTGCCACTACGATCTGCTTCCTGTCCGAGGGAGCCCCACACCCTCCACAGAGGGGGTCAGCAGCAAATGACCCTGCAAGAAGGTGATGCCTATAACCCTGGGACTATCAAGGGGCAGAGTGGCACGACTGTGCTCCTTCCTCTGTAGTTTACCATCTCTCTTGGCTCTTCATCTGTCCGGCAGATAATTTCTGTACCTTCAGCAGAATCTCAGCATGAGATCTGCATTGCGCCTACAAGTGACAGATGGACAAATGCCATACTGTGGGGATCCTAATTCTTCTTCTTTTTATTTTTGTTTTTTTCAAGCAGTACATTTTCTAGAAACAGGTATGCAACACATTTATACTGTAATATACTGGCTTAAAAAATAGTAGTTTGCAGATTAGTCTTGATAACATCACATTTTAGTGACTTCAAGTAAAGGCTTCATGTCTGTCATGTTCCAGAGTAGTAATATTCCCAGGACAGTGCAATTTACCAAATACCACTTTGTACAGGTGATCTAATTCACCACTTACTAGTAGAAGGAAAACTGCCTTGCCAAATTTTACCTTCCATTTTTATCTTTAGTCAAGACATATTATAAGAAACAAGATCTGATGGGGATAAGGAGGCACAGTGTTGCAGTTGTTTGAGAAATCCATCATCAGGCATTGCCGTCCATTGCAGATGGTGGATGTACTTGTCTTGAATAGTTCTGGAGATAAAATAATTGCATACATCGATACTTACATGAAGCTTCAAGATCTCTTAGTACTGCAGACCCAGCACCAGTTTTGAACAAATATTTTGCTACAGTTTTGCTTCATGTGTTACAGTTCTGACCACTGTTTCTGCCACACACAAACTAGTGATCCACAACATATCAGTTATTACTTCAAACAATATGTCAATTGAATCAGTTGATTTTTGTCACCACGGACTGATTATGTAAGGAGTGGACAAAGGTGATGACTTCTGTAAATCTTAACTGCAAGGAAGGGTTTACATTTTATAAAAAGGTAGTGATAATGACTGTAATATAGGATAAAGATAGTAAAGTGTTCTGACTTTTGTTTTCTTTGAAATAACTAAACAAACTCTGTGCATACTTGCTAAAAAGGCACCTTTTCTTTTTTATAGTTGATGTAGGGAAACACATGCTTAAGCTGGTCTTTTGCATTGCTAATAATGTGACACATGTACCCCCCACCTTTATGAACTTCTGTCTCCATTTTTACGCTGTGTGTCTGTTTTTAGTGAACTAGCTTGTAGCTGCAAAAATATTCATGTGTGTGTGTGTGTGTGTATCCATTTCTTTTGCATTTTTGCCAACTGGCCTTTATTTTGTCCAGTTCAAGCGACCTCTGGGCAGAGCAAGAGGATCAAAGTAAGAATTCACAGTGATGTTTATCAGAGGTAATTAAAAAATACATTACAGTTCAGATTAATTAATTCCTTCAGGGGGAGAAAATCAAGGTATTTTTTGACAATGACACCAAGAACACAGAAGAAAAGGAAAAAACAGTTCCTTGTTAATGTTCAGCTTATTCTGTTGACCATGTGGATGGAGACCATCATCCCAAAGCAGCCCCTTTTTCCCAACTACATGATCTACATGATCCAGTGGAAATTAAATTCACCAAGGTATCCATCCTGGACAGAATTTTCCCCAAACATGTACCAAACCTAAAAATAACATGGTTGTTACAGACTAGACATCCTCTTTCAGTGAAAAGATCCTTTTAGGAACCTAAGAGTGAGGTGCCAGCATTTAACATTTCCTGGCAGTGCCCCTGTGGCACCTTGTCTGAAGGGTTGGTGTGTTGCTGATAGATGGGGAAAGGATACTGGCTGTTTTGCAGTTCCCTGGGCATTTCTGTTACATCCTTGGAATGAAGAATTCCATTCTCTATGGATTTGGAAAGTACAGATATTAGCTAGAAGATTTCTGAGGCTGATTGCCATTTAATCCCTGTCTAAGATGAAGTACTGATTGGGTTTGTATGCATTTAGATAAAATGTAGAGCTACTATATACACTTGTTTTTTGTATTGTGTGAAACAGACTTAAAATAAAACCTTTCATCTCTAAAGCCATGAATAGAGAATGCTGCATTTAACAATAGGGAGCTCACAAAAACTTCTTGCTATTTTTGAAGATCACTAGGTAAATTATCTTCATCATATAAACAGTGCTTTTAACATGGAAAAAAGTGAAGAGCTGAATAAATATTAAGAGGTTTTTAAAATTTCCAGGATGTCACATATCCTCAAGTGATATATTCGGTAAAATATTCATGAAGATAGATGAGTTTACTGTAATTTTGCTTATTGTGTGTGTTTTAAATATGCACGACTGAGGTCTGCCTTCCTGCATGAGGGTAAAACTCCTGCTGTTAGTCAGCAACAACAATGTTGAGCTGGATCTGCAGTACATGCAAGGAAAACAAATGGCTTGTGAATTTATGTGAGAGAATAATTCCTGCTGAGGTCCTCAGAACATTGATTTTCTGGAGTGCTTTCTGCTTTCAGCTTCAGAGATCCCCAGCTCAATCCTCATGGCTGCCAGACAGCTCTTCTTGTAGATCCCACTGTGATCTTCACACAATTTAAATACTTCTGAAGGTGCATTCTGTAGGGTGGAAGAGGCTGAATGCGTCAACTGATGGAACAATTTTAGCAAGCACTCAGAGTTGGCTTCACCACAGACAGGAATGGAAAGGGATGCCTTGCCTCTATATATTCACATTACAATAGTGACAAAATACAGCATTGAAAATGGAGGTAGCTGTTCCCTAGCAGTGTGTCACCATTTCAATAAAAGGCTGCACCAAGTTAAATAGCTGACTTAAAAGTAGTCAGTATAAACTTTAGGCTTTAAATACTGTAGGCATTATTAATTCAGACCACTTATAAGCATAACAAACCTCATGACTTTCTACTATATCCAAGATTTTAATCACAACACGCTGTTACACGTCAAATTTGTCCTTATCTTGATCTACCCAGAGAACTTCCATTAACTTTAATTGGAAATGTGTATGCAGATTCCAGGAAGGAAGATTTCATTGTACTCCCACTTTCTGCTGAGACAATCTGCAAGTTAACTTTGAAGTGAAACTAGGATAAAATCAAAAGTGAGGAATGTGTTACTGTAAATAGATTGGATTTTCAAGTACTAACAACAATTTTATCCAGTATATGTCCAAATAGTAATTCTTACCCTGAAGCTCTAAAGTCCAGACTGAAGAACACAGAGCTAGTTTTGACAAAAATTGCTTTATATTAAAGATTGTATATACAGTATCTGAAATTGCTGAGAACAAATGAGTGTATGTTCATCAATTACTGTAGAGAAAACCTTGTCTTTTGATGCACTCATACTAGTGCTAGAGCTCTGAACGTAACTCTTCAGTTTTTTAGCCCACAAGACTTCACTTTGATATGATTGAACTGTATTATATTTTTAAAGAAAACCTATCAAGTGTGCCTGGCGCTTTTTTTTTTCTTAGTTGTAACAAAAAAAAAAGTGTTTTGTTGTGAGAACATATATATTTTCCAAAGATGACTGATGTTCATCATTCTCCTTCTCACTATCATGTATTTCTCTTCACATACCTGTAGATTAAAACAATAAAGTTTCTAATGAAAGATGGAAAGTGCTTTGATATTTTTTTTTTTTACTTTGTTTTCCATTTGGCTACGAGGGATCTTGAAATAGCATGGGAAATGTACAAAATGTCATTTTTGCTCTCATGGTTTAACCTAGCTGGCAGCTGAGTACCATGCAGGTAGTTACTCCTCCAGGGAGGAGAAGAAGAAAGGAAAGTCCATGGGTTGAACTAAGAACAGTTAAATAATTGGAAGAAAATAAAGTAAATTACTACTACTAATTGTAATAGTAAAACAGAAAAATCCATCATAAAGGTCTAATGTTTCAGGTTTTAATAGCTACAATCCAGTATTGTAAAAGCATAGTTCTACTTGCCAGGCTTTTCTGTGCACAGCTGAGAAACTCAGTTTTACTTCAATGCTGTTGAAACAGGGGCTTAATCCTAAGTACAGTAATTTCACGACTATAAGGCGCACCCTTTTGACTAAAATTTTCTCCCGAACCCGGAAGTGCGCCTTATAGACGGGTGCAC
>PYHW01009908.1:39160-53649 GCA_013186435.1 Turdus rufiventris
AGGGATGTAATCTTCAGTTTATTCTTGTGGCTTCCATGTGGGCAGAGCAGGGGAAAGAGGGCTAGGAAAGGGTGTCAGGGGGTTTTAAAGGTCAGGGAATGGGAGTGGTCATTTCTTGGCTTCTTGCCAATCCCGTTGCAAGGGGTCAGTCCATAGGTCTTGCAGGGGTTACAGGCTTAAAGGAACATACCATTCTTAAAGCATCGGGGTTACAGGTTACAACATTGGATGTCTGCTGTTACATGTACTGCTGGGTGTATTTCAGTATGTCACACAAGTTTTGTGATGCTCAGCCCCACTTGATACAGTGACAGCAGTTGACATGTGGATGTAGATGGCATAACTCACTCTTTTCCTTTCCTGTTTGAGTGCTTGTTTAGGCTGTATTTCAGTGGTACTTTAAAGAGGGCTTAAAAAACTGTAGGGTTTATAATATGCCTTCATGTTGTACAGCAAAGAGAAGCATAGATATGGTCGGGTTTAATCTGCATAGAAGAGTTACAGTAATTTCACAATTATAAGCCTCACCATTTGACTAAAACTTTTCTCCCATCCCGTAAATGCGGCTTACACTCAGGAGCCGAGCCGAGCACCTGCCAGTAAAACCCGGGATTGCACAATTGTTACAAATTGGTTACTCTGTTGCGCGGTGGGTGGAGGTGGGCTCCCTGCCGGCAGTGCGGGGGCAGGGGGGGAGGCGGGGGGTTTGTGTGTTATGGAGAATACTATTAGTAGGTAGTTCCTCTTAAAGAAAATTTTAGCTATCAAGCAGCATCACTGCAGAGCCAAAGCATCCATTTTCCTTACTGCATTGTATGTCCGTTCTTTTTTTGACAGGTATTCGATCAGTGAGCTTCTATGAGCACATCATCACAGTGGGAACGGGGCAAGGTTCCCTATTGTTTTATGATATCCGAGCCCAGAGGTTCCTGGATGAAAAGCCCCCACATGCCTGCTATGGACAGAAGCAAAAATTAGGAGGAAGTGAAATTTTAAAGTTGACTACTGGGAAAGGTTGGCTGGTGAGTAGCTTGTTGTAGGAAACCCTTTACATAGGAGTTTACACTGTTTCTTTTTGTAGTAATGGAAGCTATTATATGAAATGTGTCCTAGTCAAACAGTGATCATGTACAGTAATTTCACGACTATAAGGCACACCCTTTTGACTAAAATTTTTCCCCGAACCCGGAAGTGTGCCTTATAGTCCGGTGCGCCTTATATGATGTACAAAGTTGTGACATTTGCCACCCCAGAAGTGTGAGCCACCATTGGGGGGCGGTGCCGCGGGAGTGCCGAGTTGTGAGGGGGGGGTGGGAGCGGACGGCCACGGCCAGCAGGAGCCGCACGGGGAGGGAGGGAGCCAGCGCCAGCCCCAGCCCCGGCCACCACGTGGGGAGAGAAGGAGGTGGCGCCGGTCCTGCGCGAGCCACGCAGGGAGAGAGCAGAGTGGCGCCGGCCCCGTACGAGCCGCACAGGGAGAGAGAGGAGTGGCGATGGCCCCGTACGTGCCGTGCAGGGAGAGAGCAGAGCGGTGCCAGCCCCGTACAAGCTGCGCAGGGAGAGAGAGGAGTGGCGACAGCCCCGTACGTTCCGTGCAGGGAGAGAGCGGAGCGGTGCTGGCCCCGACCACTGTGTGCAGAGACAGGGAAGTGCCGCTGCTGGCCCAACGCGAGCCAAACGGGGAAGGTAGGAGCAGGCTACCACAGAAACCGCAGCCGCCCCGAGCCCCGCATCACCAGCCGGTGCCGCAGACAGGCAGGAGTGCCGAGGCTCATGGCACAGGGAGGGCGCCTGGGACTGCATTTAAAGGCTACGCCAATCTGTGAAAAATGTTTGCAAATTGAGCACATGCCAGTAAACCTGCGATGGCATGATTCTGTTACTAATTTGTTACTTAGTTGCGCACCGCGTGGCTCCTCACTGAAAAAAAAAAAGGTGCACCTTATAGTCCGGTGCACCTTATATGATCTACAAAGTTGTGAAATTTGCCGACTCCTGGGGGGTGCGCCTTATAGTCCGGTGCGCCTTGTGGTTGTGAAATTACTGTAACTAATACTGTAATCTTGAAAAGCAAGAAGTGCTGCAGTATTGCTCTCTATAAAAGCTTTATGAAAGGGTATTGAATGGTTGGTTGCTCATGGGTAAGGCATACTGATTACTTTTCTTATGTATCGATTCATAAATGAACTGGATTTTATATCTTTATATTTTCTAATATAATCTAACTTCTAGTTTTCAGAACCTCAAACACAAAATTCATTGTCTTTCATTTAAAAATGTGCTACTCTAATGTGGTACTCAAAGCAAGAGAGATTTGTGTGCAATATTAGAAACTGTCTTCCTGAGGTAATGCCATGGCAGGTAATTGAGTTCAATTTCCTGTATGTTATCATAAGGCAGTTAATGGCTTTGTCTAACTTTTCTCCATTATCCTTTGTATCATTGTGATGGAACTTTAAAAATTAATGAAACTTGATATCTTCCCTACCCTTCATCTCCCCCCTCCAATGTCTGGCCCCAATGTCCCCAGAAAAAGCTTCAGGACAACTTTGTTATTGATCTGTCTGAAGCTTCAGGAATATTAACAGAGAATATCCCTTTTTAGGTTCTGGAAATGACCTTCTGCTTTTGTGAAACAAGGTTTTGGGTTTGTTTGGCAGCAGTAATAATCTATACTTTCCTTTAACAGAATCACGATGAAACCTGGAGAAATTATTTTTCTGACATACGTTTCTTCCCAAATGCTGTTTATACCCACTGCTACGACTCATCTGGAACGAAACTCTTTGTGGCAGGAGGCCCTCTTCCATCAGGACTTCATGGGAATTATGCTGGTCTCTGGAGCTAATGATAACTCTTCATAAATGCTGATCTTGACACAGATTTCCACCTTTCTTTACCATTTTAAAAACAAAATTGTGTGATGACATTGACTTCTGGTTTAAATGCAAGTTATTTTTCGGCAGAGTTTTCTGTTGGTCCCCAATGGTCTTGTACATCTTTTTGAACCATTATTTTTGCTTTAACCTCCTCAATCTTTTTTATGAAGGGTTTTTTAATCATTTTTTATTGTATTTACTTCAAATTACTCTTCCCCCACATTTAGACTGTCTTGGTAATGTGCCTCCTCCTCTTTGCTGTGACATAGGATTTCTTTCTTATAGCATGGTTGCTTCTGGACTTTCTGTGAAAGTCTAGGGGCTGTGTGTCTTCAGATATTTTGTGTCAGTTCCATTACCTGGAGTGAGGACTACTTGTAATTTAAAATATTAAAAATATTTAAAATATTTGTAAGAGATAAAGTAGTAGCTTATCTGTAGAGCCTGGCCCTAGTCTTGGTTAATCTTATTTTTTAAAAGTACAAGTCTAATGACACTGTTTATACATAGAGGAGTATGGTCATTTTAATATGTATTCATTGGCGCCTAGGGACAGATTCCCCTGGGGTATTGCCCATCAAGCCCAAAGTGCAGGAGTTTTTAAAAATGCATTTGTATTTGAACTGTAGTTTTCAGCAGTGCCAAAAGAAAATACATCCACTGATCCTTTTCTGCTTCTCCCTGGTATCAACTTGCATAGCTGGAGTTTGTATAGGCTGTTCTGTGGTGTGGCTATTGCAGGATGACATTACGCTGAGGGCCTGCAGAGGTGCTGAGAGAAAATGGGGGCTAGGGACATGAGTGTTCTTGTCCTTTAAAATGAACTAAATTTATAAATTTTCCAGATGACTCAAGATTCCTTAGTATGCTGCTGTGGTAGCTCATGAGTTCTTCATAAACTGCCTAAAACCCAGGACCTCTTTTTGTCCCAGATTGTGGAAACTTTTCCCATTTTAGCTGTTCTGGTTGGCTATCTCCTCTAATATGCCAATGGAATAAATAAAATGTGTTTTTTTTCTTTGAGGTTAAAGAGTGCATCTTGGACTTGTCTAATGCAAGCTAGAAGCTTTCCATGTAGCAAGATAACTTGCTGTTAGCTCACATTGAACTAGCAGCATCTGTTGTCATCTTGCTTGCTGTAGGAGAAGCTCAGGTTTTCCTCGAATCACCTGCTGCCTTCTGCAATCAAACTCCCACAAACTTTGTGTGGGACTGGGTGGGGAGAATAGTTCCAATGCCCTTCAGCCATGAAGCATGTGCATTCCAGGGTGATGGTCATACCTAATACTCACTAAAATGCAGGACTCAAAGGTGCTCCTAGCCTTTTGGCAGGCACCAAGTTTGGCTTGTTACTGCCACCTCTGTCCTCTGCTGGGATGAATGCCTTTCCCATGCCCTTGTCACCAATGGAGCAGAGTGTGCCCATATCTCACTGCTTTGGTGCTAAATAGGTAGTTGGCTGAAGCTGAGAAGAATGACAAAGCTGGGACATGCTCTGTTCTTCTGTGTCTGCTGGAGATCACAGTCACCGCTGTAGAGTAGCTCTAGTCCCATATACAGTTCCTGCCAGATTGCCTAGAGCTAGTCCACATGTGTATTTTTGGTGCTTCTCATCTTTGTACTCTATATCTTTATCAGGAATGCCAAGCAGTGAGACTTGGGCTTAAGTTCTGGTTGGTAGCGGGCACTGGGATGAAAATTCTGCAAGGAATGCAGTTCCCTCCCATCCTGGTGAAAAATCCTGTTAAGAGGTCTCCTGACATGCACCTATCTCAGAAGTATAATTTACTCACACTGAGCACTGAGATGGGTACTTCACAAACAGATCATTTTGTGGCGTTTCATAGTTCTACTTCCCTTGTGGGTTGGTTGCGTAAACAGAATCAGTTCATGGTGAAATTATAAACTATGGAGTAGCAAAGGAGCTCTCATATTTTATTTAGAGTTGTTCATTGCTTTTTAAACATGTAATGGTGCCTATGTTGTTCTGTGATGGCAACTTACCGCTTTGGTTATTTTAGGGGTTTTGAAAAGTGGAAGTATACAGAGAAAAACAAATCTTGGTGAAGTATGACAGGATGTGTATTTCTAAAATTATTCCTCCAGCTGCCATGTAAGATCACAGTCACAGGGAACAATTTCTGGTTAGTTATTTTGTTTGGCTTGGTTTGAGGTGCCTTTTTTTTCCCTTTTCCTCTAAAGAAACTAGACGCTTGACTCTGAGTGTCCTCTAATTCTGCTGAAACAACTAGTTAGGTGCTTAGTGTCACCAGTGCCAATGGAAAACTACTGATCTGGAAACCCTAGCCCTGATGTTGATCTATAAATTTGAAGCATATTCCAGGTCTGGGTGAGGGGGAAAAAAGGGTATTTTTATGGCCTAAGCTTTAACCTGTAAACATGGAGGCTGATCTTTCTGCAGAGTCAGCAGTCTTTAGGTTATTGAAGAGGTCACTTTGGCACCCCTGGAAAGTGTCCCTCTGCCAACTGATCTCCACAAATACCTCAGTGTGTGGCCCTAAAACCTGGTAGTGTGAGTGCCCTTTTCCTCACCTTTTTTCTGCATAGGATGCTTTGGACAATTCTCAGAAGAATCTGGGCAATGATGCAAAATTTCTCAAGTTTCATATGCTTCTATGTATTCTGCTTTCATGGTTCTTTCTTGCAAAGATAAGTTCTTATGGGGAGGGAGCCATCCTTGTTGCTATATGAAAAGCCCCCCAAAAAGTGGGAACAAACTAGATATAGTGCTGCAAGAACACAAATTTGGCCAGAGAAAACTTAATTTATAGCCTGTTTGAGTGGTTTTAAATGCTTGTAGCAATATAGTATTATAGATGTTAAGTTTCAGAATGTTTTGTGGTTGGTTATATGTCATTTTTGGTCCAGTCAAGGTTAGAAAAAGAGGCAGAGAAAGGTGGTGATATGCCAACTCTCCAAATATAAGTCATAGGAGAAATGGGATAAAAATGCAGGTTTTCTTACTTGAATTTATTGCCCTACTGGTTTAGAAATCAGTTGAAATCCGGGATCATGGTGAGAGAAGCAGTGGTTTTCCATTGAAGTGCAGAAATTACTGTACAGCAGGGTATCTCTTCATGGAGGCAAGTTGAGTGCACCCTGGTGTTCAAATAGCAGTGTTCCTGATATATGAAATTCAATCTGGTGACCGAGTTGTGCTCACTGTGTCTCACTGTGCTCTGCTGAGACCCAGTGGCAGTTCCCTCCCTTGCTCTTTCCTGCACATCTGAATGGTCTGTTTGGGGTTGCCTCCTCCACCCCAAATCATCCCAGTTTTTTACTGTAACAATATTGTACATGCAGAAGTGACCTCTGTTAAGCAGAAATGGGCTTGCTGGCATTTTGTCAAGCCATTCTTGAGACCTTTAATTTGCTTTCTTTAAAACTGGCTAGACCTTTGAGGCTGGCTCAGACCGGAGAACTCGGTAGTTGCCCTAATGGGAGGTAGTTCACTAATGGGAGGATTACACAGTAACAGTCTATTTCTGGGGGAGAACAGACTCTAGTTTATCTCACATTAGGCACTTGAAACAGGGAAAAGAACTTTAATTATAACAGACCTTTGGACTTTTCTTCCTGCTGTTAATTTTTCAGTCGTGGGATATTCTGTTCTGCCAGTGAGTGTAGGAACTAGTTAATATTATCACTCAGCTCTTTTCAGTAGACTACCATGTTAATTTGGGTATCTTTGGGTATTGCATTTTTAGTATTCATAATCACAGGTAATCAAACCCAGTGACTTAACTATGGGTTTAGTAATACAATTCTCCCTGGCTGACTTGACTGTACAAGGGACAAAGCTGGAGGAATTACCAGGAATGAGGTGAAGAGTAGAATCATAGATTCTATTGGGTAGCAATGTCTCAGTAACAATTGGGTGTTATGTGATAGACCTTCCTAAGGAAGCAGAAGCTACTTTGCAATGTTGGCTTGAGCAGAGAAATGAGGGTGGTGCTCAACCTCTTCACCTTATTTCTGATAATTCCTCCAGTTTTCTCCCTTGTACAGTCAAGTCTGGTAGGGAGAATTGGTAGTGCTCTCCTTGGGTGCTTTCTGGGATTGCGATAAAGTGAGTCCATTTGTTTGGTTCCCCTTGTGTGCTGCTAATGTTAGTTCAAGGTGAATAAATTACCAAAGAACTGTTAATAGGTGTTTGTTCCTAGTCTCAGTTGTTCATTTTACACATAGATCCATTTTAAAGATCATAGCAAGAGTACCTAGTGATCTTACTGGACTCAGTCTGTCCGCAAAGGTTACATACACATTGTGGGTGACTTGTGACTTCCTTAATGAGGGGAACTCCTGAACTGAATTATGGGGCTATATTTGCTGCCTCTATTTTAAGTCTTTGGCTGCTTTTTGTATCTTAATCCTTAAGATACTTATGTTCAGTTATTCTTCTCCAGAATTTCATCCTCTTCCTTCACCTGAGCACTTGCTTTGCATATACCTTGCAACTGCAGAGTTAACAGATTAAAGTTATGATCCAGCTATGTCAAGTGGTGGTTTGGTGTCAATTTCTGCCCCACAGATGAGAAGCATTTACCAACCTTGTGAATTAATATCCCTCACCTTGTGCAGGTGTGAAATAAAACAGACTTTGATGGAGATCACCTCTTTGCTTGCAAGAAACAAAGAACAGATGGGCTGTCACTGCATCTTGGCAAAGCAGCAGCATCTTTCAGCAGTCAGGTGGGAGCTCTGTTATCTATTTATGGTGGTCTGATAACCTTATTTTCCATAAACCCACTTTTCCAAGGTGTCTGAGAGGTTCTTAGCTTCTATTGTAATTGCTGTTATGACTAAATTACTGAACTGAGGTAGAGCCTGTTCCTAGGAACACTGTTGCAGAGCTATGTGTGATGCAGGTGGAGCTGATCCTCTGGCCAGCCCATGCTGAGCCCTGGACTCCCGTGCTAGCCAGGCATATGCTCTCTCGCTTAAAGCTAAGTGAAAATCACTGTGTGCCTTGCTGGCCACTCCTCAGACAGAACCTCAACTTAAAATGCATTTCTGAGTGTTGCAGTGCCTTCAGTAACTTCGTCTCTGAAGCACAGACACCAGGAATTTGTCGGTGTTGCAGACAAGGGAGAATGGAAAGGAGAATGTAGCCATATCTTGTCTAAAGGAATCTTCTGTTTATGCTCTCCCTTGCTTCAGGAAGTGGGCACTTCGGTGCATGTTGAGGATGGGCAAGGGGCACAAGAAAAATGGTGAAAGTCCAACAGTGTTTGGTATTGCTCTCAGAACTCCTGAGGAATTAAAAAATATGGGGGAGATACTTATTAATTGCTCAGGAGGTACTTGTTAAAGGGCTTAATCAGAAACATTTTGAGATATCAAGTAGATATCCCTGTCGTTCTCATTTCTTCATGTTAATTTTCAAGGATTTAAATTGGGAAATATCTTTTTGCATGTGATGTTGGGTTTCTTAATGTGGTACTTGGCTAATTAGAAGAATGCTCTTGACAGAAAGGAATCTTCCCAATTAAAATTAAGCACCATTTTCTAATGGCCTTTCCTTCTAGTATCCTGCTGGGAGTGTTGTGATCTAAGAAAGCACAAACAGATCTAAAACTGAGTGCCAGGGTTGGCAGAGTTAAGAAAATCTGGTCTGCCTGACCACTTGTGTGCCTAAAAAAACACCAAGTAAAATACTTGATTGTATACAAATTTTGGTCATTGGACTGAAACTGAGAGGGTGTATAAAGCCCTTTCATCATAGCATGAGGTCTCTATAGTCCTAGAAATTGATTCTTTGACCTCAGAACAAAAATGTAAGACTTAATATGTTGTTTTCTTAGGAACTGCTTTTCTAGATTCCCTTATTAAAAGGGAAAATTCAGGTGCTGACTCTTAAAATCTCATTAAACTTGTACTTTTTATTTGCCCATTGCCCTGGTCTCCTTTCCTTTTCAAGGCCTCTCAGTCTCAGGGTGTATAAATCACTATGACTCATCCAAATAATACCAAAACAGTCTAACCAGAGGTTAATGTGCCTTCCTCTTCTAGTACCTTGATCTTTGTAAAGTTATCTCAAAACCCATCGATATCTTAGGGTTGAGTACATGCACTGTCTTTTTCTAAGATGTATGTGTTGAAATTGCAACAAGTTTGGACTGTTATTTGTGGCTTGTTCCATTTGTGTTAGGCTGTAGTGTTGACACAAATCAATACACTGTTGTTGTTTTTTTTTTTTTATATCAGTCTTACCTGTGACATTTATCAGTGCTTGCTTGTATGTTAATGTGCACACAAATACTGGATCTCCCCCATTGCCTATGATATATATATGATGCACAGACTACACAAGGTGTTTTTAAAAGTGCAGTGGTCACAACTTCTTGCCTGAAGGTATGATGTCTTAAAGTGAACTGTTTTTAATGTTTTTTCCCAAATATATTTAATAAGATCCAAAGCCTTGGAAAAAAAATTTAAAATCAGGGCTTTCTGATACTTGTTGGCTTTTGTTCTGAATCCAGGGTCTGATGTTTAACAACTCCTGCAAATCCACCCATCTAACAGAGGTTTTCTCAGCTTGCTGTTTCTTTCATGAGCTGTGTCAGAAACAGCACTGGATCCTGAACTATCACAGAAGCTGTCAAATAAAATAGTAACAACTCTCTTCAAATATTACAGTGCATATTTTTAACTGTCAGGCAAAACTGTTTAAAATTATTGATGCAACTTGCAAATGGAACAGTGGGGAATTGCAGATATGTGAAACCAGTCTCTGCACATGGGGCTCGGTGTTCAGTTACCTTGTTTATTCTCTCTGAAAAGCTGTTTTTGTTTTTTTTTTTTAGTTTTTATTTTTTATACAAAGACATTGCACATTTGGCTTTGTTTTCTAAATTGGCAAAGGATCTTTGTTCTTAAACTGACATCTAGAGTTTAGGCTAAGTTTCTATCTCTTATGCAGATAGAGGATGGTGTGATTGATACAGAATGTCCCTTCCCAGCTGTAAGGGTAATTAGTTCATAAGAGCATAGAAACAGGAACACTTCATTAACTGCGGCCTTCAATGGACATGCATATGCATAATCAAATGAAGTACATTACTGCACTCTTGATCCATGAGACTACCTTTGTATTTAGAATCAGCATGATTAGTCATCAGTGTATTGACATTAATAAATGGTCACAGAACTCTAATGTATGTGCATTTTCCCTGTACCCCAGTGCAGACTTAATCTGGAGTTCTCTTTTTAGTTCTTGCTAACTTTGGAGTTTATTCAAATCCAGTAAGGTCCTGGTTTTACCACAGCCCCTTTTCAGAATAGAATAGATTGGTTTAACTTTGTTTTCTAATCGTTAGCACTTTCCTGACTCCTCCCATTTCTTCTTAGTTAGCCATTAACAATAATTTCAAAGCTACTTGCCTAGTCTGAAAAATATTGAGTCATAATAAAAAGAAAACCTGTAGCCCACTGTAGAAAGATCACTCTGTGCTTTTACCATAAACTTCAGTGGCTGGCTGCCTACCTTGGAAGGGGAGACTACTCCTGCATACTCTACAGAAGCTGAAAATCTCTTGCATCCATATTATACAGTGGATGTCAGCAGATCAGGAAGTGGATGTGCCCTGCATTTGCACCCAGTTTTTTAATCTGATCAATAGTGCTTTTGTCAACTAGAGAACTGGCATCTTTGGCTGCTACTCGGTGTTATAACTAAATTGAAGGCAAAATCGAGGGTGCATTGGTAACTTTTTGCTGACTTGGTCCCATTTAAAGGCTTTCTCCACAGACCTTTTTGTCTTTTGCATATTTTGTGGATTATGAAAAAAACTGTGCTATTGTAGGTCTATGAGTTAAACTGTGCTCAGAAAGCAAAAGTTATGAGCTTTGGCCAGCAGTAATGCTAAAGGCTGGCTATGCTCAGAGATGAGCTGGTAATGTAGTGTTTGAGAAATGGAAGCCTTGAGAGTTCCATGACAGTCCTTGCTGGTCTTTACCAATCACCGGTCAGCACTATCCCTATTTAAAACCAAAATGGGGATTGTATTGAGCAGTGGAACCTGCTGAATTTCCTAGGTTTGAGAGAAACACTGGAGAGAAAAGTCCAGGTTTCATGTGTTTTAAATACAGCTTAAAACCAATACAGTTATACTCTCAGATCAGCACCACTTCCTACCTTTCCCTCCATTTAGATGGAAATTCAAAAGTAAACTCAGCAATACATGATCTGGTTGTGTGCTTGCAGATGGAACATGGGGTTCTTGAAATTTGAGAATTTAAATTTCTTATGTGGAAGAACTCTGTGGGTGCAAGATCTTGGATTACAGTTCTGCCAGCTTGCTAAATGCAATTAAATTCTCTGGACTCTTCTGGAGAACTGGTCATTTTAGGTCATCTGTGTGTCGCTTGACCACATGGACAGTGTTACAGTGATTTTTAAAGCTTGCTTTCCACATGTCAGTCACAAATAACACTTAATTTGCTGTGTGGAGGAAAATTGTTAATTTGATCAGGAAATGTGGATATGGACACAACATGGACAGTGGGATTGAGGGCACCCTCAGCAAATTTACTGATGACACTGAGCTGTGTGGTGCAGTCAACAGGCTGGAGGGAAGAGATGCCATCCACAGGAACCTCAACACACTTGAGAGGTGGGTCTGTGTGAACATCATGAAGTTCAAGAAAGCAAAGTGCAAGGTCCTACTACTGGGCCATGTCAATCTCAGACACACCGAGAGGTTGGGCAGAGAAGTGATTGAGAGCAGCCCTGGGAGAAAGACTTGGGGATGATGGTTGATGAAAAGCTCACTATGAGCCAACAGTGTGAACTCACAGCCCAGAAACCAACAGAATCCTGGGCTGCATCAAAAGGAGCATGGCCAGCAAGTCAAGGGAGGGGATTCTCCCCCTCTGCTTTGCTCTCATGAGACTCCATCTGGAGCACTGTCCAGCTCTGAGGTCCCCAACATAAAAAGGACATGGAACTATTGGAACAAGTCCAGAGGAGGGCCATAAAATTGATAAGAGGACTGGAGCACCTCCCCTACCAAGACAGGCTGAGAAAGTTGGGGCTGTTCAACCTGGAGAAGAGAAAGTTGTGTGGAGATCTCATAGCAACCTTACAGTATCTGAAGGGGCTACAGGGAAGATTGAGAGGGACTCCTCATCAGGAACTGCAGCGACAGGACAAGTAGTAATGGGTATAAATTGAAAGAAATTAGGAAATTTAGATTAGATATTAGGAAGAAATTTTTTACTGTGAGGGAACAGGTGGCTCTGGGAGGTTGTGGATGCCCCAACACTGGCAATGTTCAAAACCAGGTTGGATAAGGCGTTAAGCAATCTGGTCTAGTGCCTATGGCAGGGAGGTTGGGACAAGATGATTTTTTAGGTCCATTCCAACCCCATAACATTCTATGATTCTATGTATCTGTTAAGAGCCTAATTTTTCATCTTGCATTAACCAAGTTACTGTGTTCACATACCAGAAAGATGTTGCTCTTTGAAAAACCATGTTAGTGTATGTGGAAATGCCCCATGCGCTTTTTAAATACCTAGATTTGTACATTCTCATCTGAGTATCATTAAACATGCTGTAGTCTGGCATATAGGTCTTTTACTACTGCCCTGTTACATAGATTATTGTAATTAACTGCAGTTTGGTTTTTTCTACTACTTGAGGTTGTGTGATCTGAAAACTGGTGAACAAAAAGTATTTGTGCATCTTATTATGTGTATCTCTAAATAAAATGTATTTGTATAGTGTGTTGGCTTGGCTTATCATTTCCTTTATTTTGTAATTATCCCACTGCAAGTAAATCCAGGACAGTTGGTTTTCTCCTTGTAACAGTCCAGCTTCTGTGTGGACACGACTGATTCAAAGGAAACAAAGTAAACTGTTGTTTTTCCTTCACCACTGAGTGGATTGATATCCCAAGGGCATGTTCTCAACTTATTCCTGTTTTTCATAGCTTAAACATCAGTCCTGTTTTCTGTATAGCTACAGTAACACTTCTTGCTTCTATAGTAAATGTATCTAATGTCAGAGTTGGGACTGTTACACTCTTCAAAGCATCTCCTTCCTGTTCTCTTCTTCTGGTACCTAATTTGTTCTGAGGCAAGAGTTTCCTTTTATCCGTTATTTTTCTAAGAAATATTGTACAGCACAGATACCTATAGGTGGACAGTTAGGTCTAGGAGTAAGGGTTTTAGGGAGACCTTATGTACTGAAAGTGCAGTTATAGCACTAGATCTTTCACCATATTTTCATTGCATAGGAGAGTGAGGCCTCTGTCCAGGTGTCCTATTTCCCTGCTTCCTCTTGCCTGCCTATAATTGGGAAGGTTATTTTTTGGAGAGGAGTAATGTCCTTAAAACATTGACACTTTATGTCGAAGGTTAAAGTCATGTGCCTAAAAGCAGCTCCTGCAATCCCATCTTCACACTTGTTTTGGTTTCAGTTTGAAACTGGGCAGAAACATCAATTAATGCAGTGGTTTTGGTTTATTAATTTGAAATTTTCTTGCTGTGAGATAGGATTATGAGGAAGGCAATACAGGCTTAACTTTAAATGGTACAAAGAGAAACTTTATTACTAGAATCTATAAGAAAAAACCTCAATAAAACTTTAGATTACTTTTCTTCCCTTTACACACTTCTTTCTTTCACACTGAAAATGTACAGAAAACAACAGTTTACTATTTCTAAAACAGTCTTTTACTAATTTGCTTGGAAGAGGAGACTTTCTTTTTTTGTCTATGGAGATTTCTCCACAAGAAACAGTTTTCTTGTGGCTTTGATGTCACAGTGATCAGCTGCCTGGGAGAATGGAATTCTGATTACCAGGTAAAAATCATTTTCTTCAACTAACAGATTTTTTCATAAGTATTATTGAGGACCATATTAACTTATGAGGCACTCTTTAAGGATTATAACAGCTTAAACAAAAGCTTACTTCAGTTTTGAAAACAGAGGGGATTTTTTCTTTTTCCCTGGGGAGCAGCAGGGATTTTCTCACTATTTATACTTAGGGGATTGTAGCAATTTTAACATTTGCTTATTTTAAACACTAATGCTTTTGCTTATATTTACAGTTAGAACAGTCATATCCACTTGCTATAGGTAATAAAAGAATTAAGCCAAATTAAATAGTAAAACAACAATTTTTATTTTTGTAACCGAAAATATGGTCCTGTGAAGCCACAAACAAAAAGGACAACACCGAGCCCGGGTTCAGAGTTGAGTGAACATGCCCTGATGACCTGGCCTCTGTCGCACCAGATCCCACTGAGTTCACAAATGCTGTCCTGGGAAGTCCGTTTTTATACAGTTTTTCTGGCCTGGAGCAAAAGTCTCTTTGTTTTGGCCATGGATTCTTATATTAATGTGGTTTCTTTTCTCCACCGTGGACTGGACAAAAACAGTTTCGGCACAGTGGATGAATTTTGATGTGTGCAGCTTTTGGTTTACTGGAACTGGGTATTGAAATATAATTTTTCCCAGGGACGAGATTCTGGTTTACGGGAATCTGTATTGAAATGTACAGTAATTTCACGATTATAAGCCGCACCATTTTGACTAAAATTTTGGTCTGAACCTGAAGTGCGGCTTATAATCAGGTGCGGC
>PYHW01009908.1:99375-120898 GCA_013186435.1 Turdus rufiventris
CTGTGTGGATGTCTCCACAGCAGAAGCTCTGCAAAGCCATGTTTACTATCAATTTTCTGAACTGTTCATTTGAAAACATGAATCCACCTGTGGTACATCACTTTCACGGTGGTAATCAGTTCAAGTTGTCCCAGAATCCACCAGTCTTGATTAGGGACCCAGAAACCTGGGAAACCAAAATCCCGTATCAGCTCTTTTCCTGCGGGCGTGGCTATGCATGCATATCCATTCCCTCAGGTCCTCGGTGGATTCCACAAAATTGGGTGAAACTTTTTGTCCCCAAACATCCAGCTCCTGGAGAAGGGTACGAGAAGCAAATGGCTGTGGCTCCAAAAAGAAGCCGCTGCCGGAAAGAGGAGAAAAAATCTTTCTATGATGTGGCTACACTCCAGCAGATGCAGAGACTTTTAGCATATTTTAAAAATGTTTGGTTTTCCTTTTAGAGAAAACCTACCTCCCACTCAACCTCGTGAATCCGATGCCTTTCTTTTAGCTTTGTTGAACAAAAAGGGGGAGATGTAATTCACTGTTTTGGTTTATATTTTGCACTGAAATGTTTTCTCCTGTGGTTCCCCCCTGTAGTCTGTCACATAGTTTAATCCTTTCCCGTCCCCTTTTCCACCTGGCTGGACCTGATTGGCTGTTTCCCAGGGTTCCTCTCCCCCTTCCCGAAGTTTGAAAAGTCCTGTGTTTCCCATGCTTCCCTCTCTCTTTCCCTGGCCCCCTTTCAGGAATAAAGCTTGGATTATTGTGGGAAGAAGAGCCTCTTTTGATATTTTATCTTGTTCCTGAAGAATTCTAAGCCTCCTCCTGGTACTGAGCTAGCCTAGAAGCCAGAGAGGAGGCTCAGGTAATGCCTGCAGTCACAGACAACATGTGTCCTACTTGTGGAATTATCTCGGAGGCAGCTTAAAAATAAGGGGTCAAAAAACTTATCCTTCCCCACTGCTTTACAGCCTCAAAATTCTTCTGGTACTTATGGTAGGAACACCTTACCCAGCTACCATAAGTCAGCTTAACATGCACTTGATTCCATTTGTCTTGATATTTGGAACACTCATAAAGAGGGCTGTTGCCACTTTCAGAAGAATGAAGCCACCACGGACTTCTTTCTTCATCCAAAATCCAGTTCCATTATGGACCTCACTCAGGATGCTAACCCACCATTTAGGTTTGACTGGGCTGGTCACCCATGGCCAGTTTTCAGATCTCCCTGACCCTCCACAGACCCAGCAATTGCTAAGGTTTAAGGTTTTTGCTACTTCTCCTAAGGTTAAAAAATTATTTTCCCATTTTTGGCCCTAACCTAACTGACAATATAAGGGTAAGATTATTAAGAGAAACATTCTAATGGTGTAATCTAATTTCCTAACCTAATTTTCACTTTCACGTTGTCTTCCGCACCACCTGTGGTGAGTGAAGGCACAGAAACAGCTGAACATAAAAAAACAATGACAGCGAGTATTGGTCCCCAATGACTGGAGATCCGAGAGGAGGGATGCTCACACAAACTATTTCAGCAGACAGTCTGTGGGTAGGCACACGAGGCTTCCCCCGATGTCAACTCACTGGCTACTGCTCCAGTCCACTCCCGCACACTCAGTCATGGCTTCCCATCCTTCTCCTCCAGCTGAGATGTCCAAATCTCTGGGGCCTCAGAGACCTTGACCTAAGTGTGATGGGTGTCTTGACAGCTGTTTCTGTGGTCAGCAACACTTGAAAAGGTCCATGCCACTTCACTACCAGTGGTGCTTCTTTCCACTCCTTAACTAGGACCCAGTCTCCTGGTTGGAAGTTATGAACAGCAAAGTCCAAAGGCAGGGGCTGTGCCATCTGAGCTTCCTGTTGAAGAGATTTCACAAGAGACGGTACCCAGGCCACATATTGTTTCAAATATACATCACTTATTTCTACCCCCCCACTAGGCTGAGAATTACAAGGGTAAGGAATTCCAAACATCAATTCAAAGGGATATAATTGGATATATTCCCTGGTTCTGGCCCTTATTCTTGCCAAAGCCAGGGGCAGGAGCTGTACCCATGGCATCTTAGTTTCTATTACCAGCTTCAAAAGGTGTTTTTTTCTCCCTTCATCCTTTCAACCCGACCCGAACTCTGGGGGTTCCAGGGGGTATGGAGGTTCCATTGTATCCCTAAAGCAGTCATAACTCCTTGAATAATTTTTCCTGTAAAATTAGCTCCCCTATCTGAGTCTATTGCTTCCACAATCCCATATCTTAGAATTATTTATTCCAAAAATACTTTAATAACTGATCCTGTAGTTGCTGAAATGGCTGGAAATGCTTCTGGTCACCCTGTTAACTGACATACTATTACCAGAAGATATTTAAATCTCGCCACTCAGGGCATTTCAGCAAAATCCACCTGGCATCTCTGGAAGGGACATACAGCCCAAGGCCTCTCTCCCCCGGCAAGCTTCTTTGTAACTGTTTTTGTTGTAGCACAAATCAAACAACCCTCAATAGCTTGCTTTGCCAGAGTAAAAAGACCCCCCAATATCCCCCACAGCCCTCCTGTCCCCCTGTGACCCCCAGACCTCAAATGTCCTCAATCCCCACAATGTCCTCAGTGTCCCACCTCGTACCACAGTCAAGCTGCACCAGCCGAGGGTCAGGGAAAAGGGTTCCTGGTCCCTTCAGGACCGCCCCCCCCAGGTGTCCCCAATGTCCCCAAATCCCCCAGAACCCCCAATGTACCCAATGTCCTCGATGTACTCCCCCAGAGTTAAAAGACCCACAGCAGCATACATTTTGAGGAAGTCCTTGGGAGCCCCAATGACTCCCTTCATGAAGTTGTTTTAACAACTGTAAGGCCAGAGCTTTTGGTATCCACTGCCTCCCATCCCTTGTAAACCAGGTATCTCCTCTTTCCTCTGCCCCACTCTTTTTAATTATCTCAAGTTCCTCTGGTGGAAAAGACAGTTTCTCTGGCAGCAGTGCAGTTACTGGAAGCAAGGGAAGGATCTTAGAGATTTCTGGCAACAGTGCAGCTTTCTGAGCTTCATCAGCCTGTCTGTTTCCTATTGCCTCCTCTGAGCACCTTGCCTGGTGCCCCTTAATGTAGACTATTGCCACCCTTTTTGGTAAATTCACCACCTCCAATGGACGAGAGATTAAATTCTCATGAGCTAATGTCTTTCCCCTGCAGGTTAATAAACTTCTTTCTTCCCACAGTTTCCCAAATGCATGTATCACCCCATATGCATATTTAGAATTAGTAAAAACATTTACTGTCTTGTCCCGGTATAATTCACGGGCTCTCACAAGAGCATACACCTCTGCTGTCTGAGCTGACCAGGCATGCAATTACTTCCCATTCACGACAGAGTATCCTGTAAATTATTTCATTTCTACCACCCTTGAAGACCCATCAATGACCCCAGACTTAATTTAAAAAGCCAATTACACATGCTTAATAGCTATTCAAGCTAATTACCATAGGAAGCGAGGAATGGGAGGGGCTGTTATGAATATGGATTTGTTTGAACCTTTTGTCAATAAATACTCTGTGATCACCTGTAATTTTGCAGTGCGTATTAGGGGGCTACCCCATGCTGCTGCCCAGCACTGAATAAACATACATGTTCTAACTTTAAATTGTTAGAGAGTCTTTTGTCCGTCACAGTTGAGCATTGGTATTAGACCAATACTCATATTTTGGTTAATCAAGGGGAAAGCAGAGGAAAACTGCGCCTCTGCTGAGGCAGAGGCTGCCCCTATGGGTGGTGGGTTGAGCTTTGACATCAGAGGCAAGGGAGGAGCGGGCCCCACCCCTCTATCTGGGGACGGAGTCGCCTGCGGCTCTGCCCCACTGGGCAGGTCAAGTTCAGACCCCAGCACTCAGGGACAGGCTGGTGCCACCCCCACCCCAGCTATGGGCAGTGCCCTTCGCCCTGTCTCAGAGGGTGGGTCCGGAGACACCGCAGGCTGAGACATTGGAGACGGGGGAGGGGCAGGTGCTGCCTCTGCACCCACAGTGTGCAGTGCCTGCAGTGCCGATTCAGCGGGCACAGAGCAGTGCATGCTCGGCTCCACTCCGCCGGGCGTGGGAAAAGCCCCCTGCAGCCCTGCTCAGGTGGCCACGGGGCCCATGGGGGGGACAAGTATCGCCCCCGACTGGGTTAACAAGGGGGGACTATCGGCACCATCGGCCCCGGCCGTGCCCGGGCCCTGCGCTACCACAATGATGCAACACAACCTCCCGGGGAAGGATATGCAAATGAAATATAGTCCCCAGACAAAGGGCAGGCTGCACAGGGAGACGCTGCGACCAGCGGATTTTTAGGAAAAGTTACAGAGAAAAGAACCCCGGTGCAATCTAATTCTGCCAAAGCACCTCTCCATGTTGAGAGTGTAACTTCCCGTTTTTTAGATGGTTGAGTTGCCATTTTTAAAGAGAACTCCTTCCTAGCAAAAGCCAGGAATTTGCAGCTCTGAAATGAGCCATAGGCTCCTGAGCTAAAAGCTCATATTACCTCTCTCAATGGGAGAGGAGACAGCCGACAATTTCTGCTGATCTCCCGTACTGCTGCAGTCAGGGGGGTCGGTGATGTCCCCAGATGACTCTGACTCTGGCTGTTTTCTGGCTCTGGTGGTGACCCCCGGTTCTCAGTCCTGGTCTCTGGGTAATTCAGTCTGCTCTCAGCACGGGTCTGGCTAGAAAAACCTAGCTCAGTCTGCAGCCCCAGTTGTTGACAGCCTCAGTGGGTCTGTCCTGGTGTCAGCAGACTGTCAGCTCCGAGTTCAACTCAACACTGTGTGTCGGTCGCAGATCGCATGAGGCAATCTCGGTGAGGTCCAATCCCGCTAGAGTGCGGATCTTGGTAGAACCTCCAAATATCACTGTATAGCTAGGAAGTGGCAAAAGAACACAGCAAAACGACTCCTCTTTCAAACAGCAAGAAAGAGCAATTTATTGAAAAGGCCATGGCACTTATATCAGGAAGATCGTGAAAAACAAAATAGAAAAGTCATTGGTCAAAGAAGGCAACACCTCTTTGAAAACATGCTTCTGTAAATAATATCATGTCTGTCATGTATCCAGCAGCTTGAGAACAAGGTTCCCAGAAGTACCCTAATGACAAACACCCATATTTTTTCATTTTCAGACGTGCTGTCCTAGTTTGGAGGACAGGTGTCTTCTAAGAAAGGCAGGAGCCTCTCTTTGAAATGGAGAATGTAAACCCCCTCCCTCCAAATTATTATAATTTTGAAATCAAGGGGCTTTCAGGCAAAGATATGGGAATTAGGAATAACAGTTCTTTACTAGGGAAATTAAAATAGAAATCCAATACTACAAAGAAACAGACCCCAAGCCCTGACAAAGTCAGAGTACAACCTGACACCCCTTCAGGCAGGGTGTTGATAGCAGTTTGATTAAATAGTGGCTGTAGTCCTTTTGTAGTGATAGATGTGATTCAGTTGAAGCAGTGGTCCTGTAGAAGGTGCAGTTTCCTTCCGGAGGTCCAGTGGTGATGTGGAGAAATCCAGCTTCCCTCTGGAGTCCAGTGGAGAAAAGGGGCTACCTTAGTGTCCCCCACACCTCTGTTTTATTTTGGTAAGAAATGTTGGGCYCWTCCCCCTGGCTGGAGCAACTTYCAATGGGAYGMAGTAATTTTATSAGTCACACAGTGGGACTCAATGGGCCATTAGMAGAAGATACCTCCCWRGAGGAAGGATGAGTTGTGAAAAGATAARGAACAATGCCCKSCTGGTTTCAATGGGTGGGCCATTAGAAGAACATCTCCCACGGAGATAAGGATCACTGCCCCCACCCTCAACAGATGGTGATAGAATAGATACCTTTTATCAGACCCTGTATTGTAACCCAAGACATGTGCTGAAGGCCTTTCCTCTGGCAGTCAGAACTAGACCAGATCCCACTAGAACCCACCTAGGAGAAGTTCACCTGCCCAGCCCAGTGCCCAGCAGCAGCTGCATGGGGTTCCTACCTCCAAGCCAAAGAAGGCCTGCACACTGTTTGTCCTATCCAGACAGTCCAAGCAGTTGGTCCTGTCAGTGTTGCTCTGGGATCTGTGCCAAGGACAACAGCAGAGAGAAAACAACTGAAATAACCCGTTCAACACATCTCCTCAATGGGGTCAGGGAGATCTTAGCCAGAGCAGTAAATCAGAGCATTGGCAGTGGGACCTTCCGGCCACACCAGGGCATTTATAAACGTTTCAGCAACGGAGCCTGAGCTTCAAGTACTCACTGAGCACAGCTCAGACATTTTCTGCAAATAACATTAGTCCTTCTGCTTCAGTTTCTCCCAATCCTCCTTGTTTGCTTGCTTGAAGTTTTACGCAAGATTAAGCTTTCTTTTCAAACAATTCAACTAACACATTTCCAAAGAACCTCGGGGAGAAAGAACTCTTAGTTAGAACAAGAACAAGAACAACAACAACAACAACAACAACAACAACAACAAAAGTACTGAGACAGTTTGTTGGGGATTGGTTCATTTTTCCCTTTTCTCTCTGTGGAATTTTTCCCATTGTGATGCTAAGGACTTGTTGGCTACACCCTAACATGGATAGGGGGCCAAAAGGTAAACGAGGTGGGGGTAGCTGCGCTCTCTCCCTCTCTAGCTTGTTTGGCTCAGAGGAGAACAATCACTGGAAAAACCCCGTTCTACCACACTGACGCTGGGAGCTGCCTTTCCTCGTCTGGGGCACCCCTCAACCCCCTGCCCAGACGCCCTCCCACCTCCACCTCCATGCATCCTGTTGGAGCACCGGGACGGACACTGACCCGAGATCCATGAGCAGCATCTGTCCTCCACCCTTCCCATTTGGGAAACAGCCACCATCACGTGGGATCACCACATCTCCCCTGCTACGGGGAGCTGGCTGGCGCTGCCTGCTAGCTGGGACGATAATTACACCACAGGGGAAAGGTGTCCACAACCAAAAAGAACTGTTACTACATTCCTGTTCTGTTTGTTGTTAATTTCCTAGCTGTTGTTTTGTTTACCTTGTGTTATATATATACACCAGTAAAGAACTTCTATTCCTACCCCCATATCTCTGTAGGAGAGCCTCTGATTCCGAAGTTATAATAATTTGGAGGGAGGGCGGTCTGCACTTTCTGTCTCAGGCAGGAGCTCCTGCCATTCTTGGAAAACACCTGTCTTTCAAACCAGGACACAGTTCTTGCATTTTATTTAACTAAAAGTAACAAGAATTTGTGATATAATTAAGCCAATTCCAATGCCCCATTTTGCTCATAAAAATGAAAAACAAGCCTCTCTCCTTTAGCTCAAGGGATGTTGGATGCCCTCAGGCATTCAGAATTGCTCCACTTCCTCTGGGAGAAGCCCAGTAACTCCTGCTAGAAAGCTTTCCAAAGGATCACGTTAAGTAACATCCATGTGCTGCTTGCTCAGCCAGGAGTACAAAATTCTAATGCCTCTCCCAAGGACACACACTAATCCCCTACTTCTGTCATTACCACTACACTCTTTGTCCAGCAACGTCAGCATGGTTTTAGCACCTTTACTTGGAGACCTAATCACAAACTGCAGCAAGTTCTGAAGAACTTTCTTCAAGATTTTTTTTTTGTTACTATCTCTGCATTTCATTTGAAATACAAAGCAAAAAACCTGACATTTCCCAAAGGAGACAGTCCATGAACTCACAAGCATTATAACTGTATCTTTCATTAACACAAGTCTTTGAGCTGTCACAAGCCACAACTTTGTTTTGCTTCCAGTCTGTTGCATTTTGATTTGTGATGGCATTATTTGAATCCCCCAATAAAAAAAAAAAGCCACTTTTAAAAATTGTTGGAGCAATAGTCAAAAGGAGGAAGGGTGCAGAAGGGAGAAGAGAAGGAATGTTGCCTACTTCTATCCCTGCTTCTCTTGTCCTACTGAGATAAGCACAGCCTTTGCTCCAGGGATTAGGAATAAGTACAGAGCAGAGCAGGAAGCATGCATTTCAGTCCTGATTTGAGAGAAAGGAATCTCTCCAGTGGGGGATCCAGTGCAGTCAAAACCACTGCCCTGAACATGAACGTTTACTGCTCACAGAAAATGGTGCATTCCACCACTGAGGGAAATCCTCAGCATATTCTACAGGAAGATGGAAAACTAGTCAATAATTCCACATGGCTGCCTGCTAGAAAAAGGATTATTGACCATTTTCACTAAATCCTGAGGTCAAAGGCCTGAAATTAATTCTTGCCCCTTGAATGTCTCACAGAGACCTTCCTTAGAGATTTTTAGAGCCTACACAGAATGAGACAAGACCTTACCAGAGTAAAAGAGATGACTCATATTTCAGCTGTTAAGCATCACCCAGGATACACTAAAAACACAGTAAGAGGCGACATTCTTATCTTCTTGCTGAGGGCTGAAACGCATCCCAGCACCACAATTTAATCTGAGGAAATGTACAGAAGTTATACACACAAACCATTTCACTTCCTTTCCACCAAAATTTAAAAAATCCACACTAATAATTTCTGGACTTGAGGTTTAAGCACACTGTGTAGTTTTTCTGCCTTTCCACCTTTAACCATCTGATCATAGTCAAAGTTCACAATTTTGATATCAGCTGATTGTTCAGATGCTTACAAATGGCTCTGGCATTGTAAACAGAAAAAAAAAAAAAAAAGCATAAATATACCAGTACATGAACATACAGAAGTAGGAGCTAAGCAAAAGATGACAAATATTTAAAAAAAAATTTTTTTAGCTTTCTTTTAGGTAAAATGAAACAACTTTTATTGCCATTGAAACAAACCACTCAGAACTGATTAATATTTCACATGCATTTTTGTTTTCCTTGTCACAAAATCAGGTTTTTCCCTTACTACCCCAGGGGTCACCAAGGCAGCCCATGGCCTCTTCTGCTGTTCAAATGCTTTCACTTGCAAAAGGTTGTTTCAGTGAAACCCTTTTCACCAAGAATCAGTGACATGCTGGTCAGCAACAGGGATTGAGTAAAGACTTCATCAACTACTACTGACAAAAAGCCCACCCAAATGAGGTACAGTAATTTCACAACTATAAGGCACACCCTTTTGACTAAAATTTCGGCCCAAACCCAGAAGTGTGCCTTATAGTCCAGTGCACTGTATATAATGTACAAAGTTGCAACATTTGCCAACCCGGAAGTAGGAGCCACAGTGGAGGGGGCGGTGCTGCGGGAGTGCCGAGCCACACGGGGAGCAGGCAGGCGTGGCCAGTAGGAGCCGCGTGGGGAGGGAGGGAGCCGGCCCCAGCATGAGCGGCGCGGGGAAAGAGGCAGGGAGCAACTGCCGCTGCCAGCACAGCAGGGGCGGTGCGGAGGAGGAGGCAGAGAGCAGTCACTGGCACGGCGCAGGCAGTGCGGAGAAGGAGGAACCAGGCAGCCACAGAAGCCACGAGCCACGGCCACCCCGAGTCTACCCGGACCATGGGCAGCCCCGAACAGCCGCGAGCCGCGGCTGCCCTGTGCTGCACCTCGCCATCTGGTGCCGGGGGCGGGCGGGAGTGCCGGGACCCGCGGCATGGGGAGGGCGCCTGGGACTGCGTTTAAAGGCTAAGCCAATCTGTGAAAAATGTTTGCAAATTGAGCCCCGGCCAGTAAACCCTGCTATTGCGTGATTCCGTTACTATTTCGTTAATTTGTTGCGCACGGTGCAGCTCCTCACTGCACAAAAAAAGTGCACCTTATAGTCCAGTGTGCTTTATGTAATGTACAAAGTTGCAAAATTTGCCAGCTCCCGGAGGTGCGCCTTTATAGTCCAGTGCGCCTTTATAGTCCGGTGCACTTTATGGTCTTGAAATTACTGTAGTTTGCTGTGGAGAGTGGCTTGAGTAAAACTTGCCCTAATATTCCCTCAAGAAGCCGTGAGTGCCCACAGGATGTTTGCTGGCAAAGCCCTGGGTATCAAGGCCCATCTGGGAGCACTCCTGTCTCCCACCACAAGGGTTGAATACAGCAAATATCCCAGCGAATGCCCCAAGCCAGTCAATCATTACAATACAGAAGGAAAGGAAGAGGGAAATAACACGTGGCTACTGACATGTTCTCTGACTTCAGACAGAACTCCGTAAATGGTCAGCATTTATGAACTGCAATGTCAGGTTTTCTTTTAAGCTAACCAGTGGGAATTAATGAGAGCAGCCACTTAATAGTTAACATCTTCTGAACAAACATTTCCTGCTAATCATAAAGCAACTCAATGTTTAAATTGATCCATTTTATTAAAAAAAAATATTAAGGGGTTTATCCATTAATTTCAAAAGAAATATCCTTAAAAGAAACATTGCAGCATTAAATACCGTAAAGCATCATGTATTTATTCATCAATTTTAGAGTGCAAAAAAGACTTATGTTTTCAATATGACTCTAGTAAACATGAAATACAAAAATAATTTAAAATCCCTCAACATTGTCTACATTGCTGTTATAATTTTCCAGTACAGTAACCAATCTGAACAGAATCAAACAGATATTACGTGGAGAGCTTTTAACAATTCATTTCACATCATGCATCTTAAGCAGTGCTGTTTTGATAAATCCAATTTTAGCTCCCAGAGCACAGCATACCTGGGGGGTTGGTTTCCAAAAGCTATGTAAAAGCTCCATTGCAAACAAGTAAACTCCAAGGATATGCACAGTGAAAGAACTGTCATATTCACCTGGAAAGCTTTGCTGAGCATGTGCTCTCCTTCTTTTGCCCCAAGTAAATTTACAATAATTTGCTTGCCATATACATTTTTAAGAGTTTGGAAATGTCTGTTAACATAAGAAAAAATCCACAGTCATCTTCTGGCACACAAAAAATTTACAGCAACACCTGCAACACTGAGACTTTGCAAAGTATTTGATATAAATTTTATTCACTTTCCAACAAAGCATTGAAAGGCATAAGCAATCCCCAGGAAGTTGCCAGCTTTGTTGAATCCCACATTTGCACAGAAAAAACCTCATATTTGGAATAATACATCCCATCTCTGTGACGCAGCAGAACTCATCAGAGGTTTTCAGTGCATTAGCAACAATTTTAGATTATTTTTACCTGTCAAAAGCTGGTGCATTCACTTCGAAACCCCTTGACACCCTGACACGATGGGATCCCACCTACAACACCAAGGTTACATTGAATTGTCTTTTTTTGAGTAAAAGGCACGTCAGTGTTTCAGCAGTTATACCACAAAATGCTGGTATGTCTAAAGAACCTAGAGTCCCTGTAAGGCACAAACCTTTTTTAACCTTTCCTGTAAAAACTGTCATAGTAGTAGGTGCTGAATCAGTCCCTCTTTCAAGAAAATTGTGATGAGATTCTATTACAGTAACTCTTGATTCTTATTGACTTCTTGAAAAGACCTCCTCAAGAAAAATTCAGAAGAAAACAGTCTATTTGGATACCCTTAGACAATCCATTTAAAAGTGGAAAAAGTCAGAACTTCAAAGAGAAGACATGAAAAAAAATGGATGTTCTAGTCGTATGCAAAGCAACTTTTAGACTTGAGAGGAGCAGGCTTGGTGAGACACAGTAGCACCAAAGTGCTCCCAAAGGTTTGCTTCATCCTCACAGGCAACTGTGAAGAAGAGCCCAAAGGCTAGTAGATGATGTTTAAAAGGACATGAATAAGAATTATCTGTATAATTAAATCTATCTCCTGTTTACCTGCAGTCCTGGATGTTCCCAAAATAATGGAACAGTGTTGGGGCTTGGGGGTCTGTTCCCCTACTTTTTTCTCACTGTGGAATTTTCTCTATTATTATGCAAAAATGCTTGGTGAGCTGCACCCAACTCGTGATCTCTAGGGACAGTTGGGTGGAGTGGGGGTCTTTGGCTCTCACTGACATTCTGACAGTGTGCATTACTGGCATTATTTAAGCTGCTGATTGGCCCAAACAGCCAATTTGGTGACAGTATTCCTCTCACCAAAAACTCTGTGTGAAAACCTGTACTTTATTCAAAAATATCCAGTAAAAGGCTAGTGAGTGTAGCAGCCAAGCAAAGCGCACTTTGTAGCAGAGCCTACCTGCTGTCTCAATAAAACCAGCAATATCCCAATTTTCTGAGTAACAAAACTTTTGAAGTGCTATTGTATGTTGGAAACCCTATTGGAATCTATCTATAAACACCATACCATTTTAGAATCCAGAATGTTCTAAAAAACAGCATTTTTTTTTCTTTGAAGCTTCATAACCACACACATTTGAAAAACTGTCACAACTGATGGAGAATTAAGAGGTACCAAAACGGAAACACAACATCACAGGAGATGTTAAGATGAAAATACAATATAAGCAGTGAAAAATCTGTGTCTTCCAATGAAGAAACTCCTAAGCGGTCACAAAAACATCCTGTCATTAGTAACAGACTTCTGCCCTTAGAGTTCAAGTAATGCTATTCTATCTCCTCAAGATTCGTGGGAGAAAGGTGTACATGCAAGAACTGGGAAAGGTGAGGATAAAAACTGTTGGGTCAACTTGCAACAACACCAACTCAGTGAAGGTAACTTGGAAAACTTCAGAGTCCTGAGTCTTTCCCAGAGACATGCATCCTGTTACCAGAACCACATAATGTAACAGTGTGTCTCCTACAAAACAAGAAAGGGCATGGGTAAGAGAAGGGATCTTAGCAGAGCAGGATGTTGATGCGTTTATGTGCTAAAGGCACACAAGCCCACCCCAGTTTGCCTGAAAAACGTACAAAAAGAACCAATGCCAAGAACACATTCCCAAGTTCTACAGAAGAAAGGGAGAAAGTACACTGCAAAGAACAGGGATTGCAAAAACAGAAGTTATTTTTGTCCACTCCCTCATTTCTGGGAGCACTCCAAACTTGTAAGTTACTGCACAAAGAAAAAACCAAACCAAACAAACAAATAGAATAAAAATAAGCCCTGTTCCTGTTGCAAAGATCCAGTCTTACAAGAGCAGCACAGTACTCTGCCCCAAATGAAAAATTCAAGTTTTACATTTTTGACTCACCGAGGTTTAATCTCAACACACCCAAGAGTCCATAGGCATCCATGACTTTGGAGTACATATACTTGATCATGTCTTTTTCTGCAGAAGCTGTGGAGAGAAAAGGAAAGATTTGCTGACGTAAAAGCCCCAATACTATGGCAGCAAGAACGAGCCACTCCAAACCGAAAAGCTGAGGGATTACAAAAGCAGTGCCTATGTGACGCTTCTGGAAAGAAACCAAAACGGATGAGCATATGGCACTTTATAATGGAAAATGAGGGCTTGCTTCTGTGACAAACTATGATTATGCCATGCTTTTAAGCAATAAAAAAAAGGACTTGCAAAAACTCCATGCAATATTAAAGGAGAACACTGGCATTTTTTTCATCTCTCATAAAAAGCCTCTAAAACACAGACAAATAAAATGCCTGAGAATGCTCTCCTGCAATTAAAATTAGTGCTTAGTGTTGATTTTTTTCATGAAAAAAATACCTTTTTTCTCCAAGAATAAAACCATGATGTGGCATCACAGTCCCCAAACAAGACTATCACAAGGCCATTTTAACTGTGTTAGATATATTCCAAGCAGATCAAAATTCTTGGAGGTTTACAAAAACTGGCATTTAAAAACCATGTCTTAGATGAATTAGGAAGACATAATTTTCAGACAGTTTTGAAAAAAAAAAAACCCAAACAACCTTCAGTGAAAGCATATGTGCCACTGCTCTCCTTGGAGTGAAGTGCACACCTCAGCCCTCGGATGAGCACTCTAACACCAGCCCTGAGCCTGGCTGCAGAGCCAGCCGAGAGATGCTCAGAGCAGCAGCATCTCATCCGTCCTGAGCCTCTGCTCATGTTGAGATTGCACCCCAAAGGCAACATCAACAACTCCAGCTTTGGCACTGCATGTACAGGGATCAAGGTTTCCTGCTTAGCAACAACCGGCACCATTTTGCTTTGACACTAAAAACCTCAGAACAAAACATGAAGAATAGTAAATCAAAATGCCTATTTGCCCTGGAATTCTGCTGTGCTCTCTCTCACATCAGCTATGTCATTTAGAATAAAATTTGTATTTTATTTAGAATAAAAAAACCTCTGTTTTACTTAGAATTGCCCTTCCTAACAAGTATTTCCTAAGATTAGCAAAGCCCTGCCTGTGCACAAGCCTACTGCTTCTGTTCAAATATCCGCCAGCTCTTTTATTAAAGTGGATCAGACAATTTAATATAGATGAAACAATTATTTAACCACAGCTTGAAATTCAAACACATTCAATGTTTTATTAAGTGGATTTTTAAAAAGATTCTTTACCCTATTGCATTGATACCTATTTCACTAATATTCTTGTAATACAGATGTAATAAAAATAATTTTATAGCAGCATGAGGATTTCTTTCTAAAGCCCTCATGCAGGGTGAGTGTTAAGAACCTACAGTCAATCTAAAACATTTTGTCAGCATCACCAAACTGTGTCTTTCTTAACCAAAAAACCACTGGGCTGGAAAGAACTTCTAAACTTCAGACCCTGGTTCTTTCAATCTGTTTTTAGAAAGGCTTTAATGATACCAAAGCAGTCTTCTAAACTCAGCTTCCCATAGCCAGAAAGCTGCCGTGTTCTTCCTCTACATTGGAAATTATTATGGAAAGATCAGGTTTTGTTTCTAACTTCTTGCAGGATTTTCCTTAAAGGTGTCTGCTGGGATTTAATGACAGGTCAGAACAATGCCTTTTCTGTCTTCTGTGGATTTATTCTCTTTTTCCATTGCAGAGAATGCTGGATATCCTTGTTAAGCCTTAAGTAAATGCCCAAAGTAAATTAAGTAACATGGGCTTTGCAAATTCAGACCAACAAAAAAGGCCAACAAAGGCTAATAAAGCAGCAAAGGCTTGCAAAACCAGCCAACCAATCAACTAAAAACAGAGAAACTTACTGTGGCTAGTCAATTATTATTTTCTTAAAGTGCCCAAGAACCAACCAAAAGCATTTCATGCCATGTTTTTCATTTACATTGGACCTAATTCAGTGTGAACTCAAAGCTTTTCCACATTGATCATCTCAGTGTTTCTCTCTCATACTGCCTGCACTTTTCCCACCTCAATTTGGTTTTTTTAAGGCCAAAATTCACATGGGAAAATGTCAACTATGGCATCACTTCCTCCATCCTGTCCTGGTCCATGCTCACTCACCCAAGGCTTCTGCTTTCGAGGCAGTGCCCAGTAAGGAACTTCCTGTGGTCGGGAGTGTTGCAACATCAAGAAAAAGCACTTGAAGTTTGTGAAAACCAAGACAAAATCAGGAAGACACAGCTTCACCACACTCCTTTGCATTGTCTTCCCAAGGGACTCTTATCCAGTCTCAACAAGCCAAAGTCTGCTCTCCATAAGCCCAAGGCACCAGGATACTGACCCCTATCCTTAGCCCTCCAAAAATGCAAAGATTTTATCCTTTCATGATCATCATTAAGCAGTATCAAGAAACCAAACCAAACTAACAAAAATCTCCACAAAACCACAACACCTACAAAGTGATTTTCAAATCAATTTGTAATGTACCTCTGGAGAAAGCCCCATTTGCAGTGTCAAGAGAAAACGAACAAAATTTCAAGTCACTATTTCTTAAGGATTAACAGGTAACAGCATTTCAAAATGTCATCTGTATAAAGCACACTTTATCAATCATGGACTCATATAAAAAAGGTGACCAATTCAATTATTTTGAAGGGAATATGTCAGCCCTCCCAGTGTTACACAAATGAAACCCCACCAACAATCCTGTTTTCAGGATAGTCTGGTTCATGCATTTCGCTTCAATCCAGATCCAGAAATCAGTTTCCCGGTTTTAACAATTAAAAGGTTCAGATCACATTGAAAGTCACCATGGAGGCTTTGTAGGGTTGGGGGGTCTCTTCTTGGTGAGCTCAAAGGGTGCCACCTGACAACACATTTCATGTTAGTGGCTACAGTTTCCAGGTAGAATATGGCACTCAGAGCTGGGAAGAAAAGCACAGTCCTGAAATTATGTGCATTTCCTTCAGACCCATGACTTCTA
Organism: Turdus rufiventris; assembly: GCA_013186435.1. Lineage (NCBI taxonomy): Eukaryota > Metazoa > Chordata > Aves > Passeriformes > Turdidae > Turdus > Turdus rufiventris. The sequence continues at coordinate 115,367 of PYHW01009908.1, forward strand.
ACTTACATTAGATGAGAAAAAGTCCACACAACTGTCACTTTAAATGGCTTAAAATCTGAAAAATCTGAAAAAAAAAAGTGAAAAATTTATGAACAAAATTGGGTTTTGATCTTTTAAGACTAAGGTTTTCAAGGGTTTTGTCAAATTAGGACAGTTCAATTTTTGGTATTTCAATTAAAGCTAACATCTGAATATTACTACAGTGGTGACATTAAAATCAGAACAGTCACCACTTTCATTGATTAAATTAACCAACCAAAGAACTATTTTTATTACTTTTGGTACCTCTTATTTTGGCACACCCCTAGTACTGGCTCAGCTCAGGATGCTGGGGATGAGGAAACCCTGCCAGACTGCTTTTCAAGGCCTGTTGAGACCACCTTGGGTTAAGTGAATGGAAGAATTTTCTAAGAAGTGCTCTGAATAGCACTGCCAGCTATGGCAGTGAGCAGCCCCCAGAGTGCTGCTGCACACGTTACTACAGCTCTTACATCAGCTCCAGAGAACCCAGGTCGGCCTTGTGCCTCCTCCTGCTCACAGCTGCTCTCTTCTCAGCTTTACTGGGACACTGAAGCCCAAGGGTGTGTGTGATGCTCCTGCTCAGAACCCTCATGGTTCAGTGTTTTCCCAGACAGAATGTTCTCTGTGGACACAGGAGTAAAGACAGCTCAGCACTACTTTGGGATGACTCACCGCAGGCAGAGGGAGAGAGAACACACTCCTGTCCTATGAACAGCGATGATCTCTTTTATAGTCTGAGATCACTCACCGCACAGTAGTGGTGGTATAAGAGTTCTTATTTTTCAGCCTGGGCACCGAAAGAAGAGTCAGAAGCCATTTTCTGAGGTTTCCAAGGTTGTTAATTCTTTCTTATCTAAGGAATTTTCTCTCTGACTTACAGTGGTTCATCCTGCATCTCGTTCAAGGCTTTCTGCCTGCCCTCCTGGGCAGGACTTATCTTTTATAGTATAAATTACACATACATTGTTTACAATTCATCTCCAATACATGACACCTACATTGCACTGTCCAGTTTTCCCTTAAACCAATCCAGAATTGACATCCTAACCCAAAAGACGGATGACACAGATTTTGCAAACATGGGAAATCTTCCCCAAGGGACAGTAGTATTTCATTAACTTGGTCTATGATTTGTACAAATACTTGTAAGTTTGTACAGCTACACGCTGGAATCTTCTGCCTGGATTCTGTGACATGACCAGCGAGATGGAGAAGTGGCACTTCAGAAATCTTCCCCGAGAACCAATAACTGTACTCCTTTAAATATGCATTAAAAAGAACAGATACCAGGTGGGAACAGCAAACAGAAAAAGAGAAGAAACAAACCTGACCTAGGGGAGTCCTGGGATTTTTCTGCTGTCCGCCTAAGAGTGCGATCTTCCAACCATTAAGAAAAGTATCAGTACCTAAAGAATTTAGAGAATTACATGGAAATAAAATAGAGGGAATTAAAGAAAAATGCCACTGCTAAATATTCAATGTGAAACTCTGTCCGTGTAACAGACAGAAAAAGAGTAAGCAGTTTCCTGATTCAGGTTACTGAGAACAACACTCAGTGACTATTTCCAGCTGAGTATGAACATTTGCTATGACGTAACCTACCAATTAGAATTCCAAGGACAGTGCTTTGCAGATTAAAATGAGCTATCACTAAGTAGAAAATCCAAGAGGAGAGAGGCTTTCAAACTTCCTTCAGGTCTGGCTTCCTCTGCTTGGTAACAACAAGGCAGGGAAGTGGGCAAGAACTTTGACATGAGTTTTAATTTTTAGGGAAGAGCATTTATCCAGGTGCCCGCAGTGTATCCTGGTACAAGAAGTGACTCACTGCCCTTTCTGAGCACAACCTTCAGGAATAAATAACTTTTCATCTACTGGCCCTTAAGTAGCTAAAGCATGCCCCGTAATTACAGTAATTTCACGATTATAAGCCGCACCGGATTATAAGCCGCACTTTCATTCGCAGCGAGGATCCGCATGCAACTTTCACAAAGTTGCCAATTAGTAACAGAATCACGTGATCGCTGGGTTTACTGGCTCGACTAGGGGCCGGGCGGGCTCCGGCTGGTCTTGGGGCTGCTGCTGGCTTGCACTTCCGGGTTGGCAAATTTCTGAACTTAATCCATATATTGGTCGCACCTAAATATAAGCCGCACTTCCGGGTTCGGACCAAAATTTTAGTCAAAATGGTACAGCTTATAATCGTGAAATTACTGTACTAAACACAGGCTAAAACAATCTTTTCCACAAATCTTCAGAACATTTTATGGCTTGCACTAAACCTGTTCGTTACCTTTACGATTGGACAGTTATTCCAAACCACACTACAGTGCCTTCTGGATACTGCTACCAAAGTCAAGGAGATTACTTAAATACAGAATAAGAAGAAACTGTACCAGAAAAAAAAATAATTAAAAAATAGGAGAAAAACTCCCACTATTCACCTGGACCATCATACAGCTCCAGCAACCATGTCAGTCACTGTCAGGCCTCTAACAGGTGCTGGCTAAGGAGAAAACTACTTCCATTGAATGAAAGCTTTCTGTAAAAGTACCAAAAACAAGCTCAGAAATGCTGTGTAACCAGATGCTTTGACTTCCTAAAGAACACAAACATAGTTTATAATTTTACACATTTAAAAAGCCTATGTATAGGCCTTATGGTTCTCTTCTGCACTTCTCAGTTTCACGTCCTCCATGAAAAAATAAAGGGGAAGAGGGCAAAAATTTAGGGGAATATCTCATGCATTTTTCACTTAAAATATGTACAAGTAACTTTGTAATGCAAGACACCTTGCTGCAAATATTACTCATTTTATTACAAGGCAAATCAATACAGAGTCTAGAGATAGGTTAAAAATACAGGAACAAAATAAAGCTGGAAATCAAAAAGCTATCAAAAAATGAGAAAAAAACAAATTATGATATAACATTTAAGAATATAGAATTTATTGTTATGAAATGCAACACAGAGAATTAGCTCATCAATGAGTTATCATGTGTTCAAAATAGGGTTGTTCCCAACCCAAGAAAAAAGATGATGTTGGAAGCAATTATAAGAAAATTTCTCTCAAGAGATGAAGATAAGAAAATGTCTCTTTTCTCATTTAAATCAGAAGCCTCTCTATTAGCAAACAGAAAAACAGAAGAGGTGCTCCTTTACATTCCACAAAGAAATGGCTCACACAATGTCAAGCCTGTCACCTTTCTAACACAGTAGTTATCAAAATAGATCCATTTACATAGGACAACCACAGTTCTGGACTCAAACATGGGACATTCTTCTCTGTTCCTGGTTTCCACCATCATGCTGAAGGAAAGTGATTCCAGCTTGATAGACACAGTATCCTTTGCTGAAAGCCATTTTGCCTCAAACCCAGGCAGCCCTGTCCAACACAAGATGATGTTAGTGAAACCTCCCTGTGCTTCCAGACATCTCCTGCAAAGCAGCTTTGACCCACATCCTTTCCCAGGGATTTTATGTGTTCAACAAAAAAAAAAAAAAAACAAAAAAAAAAAACTGCTCCCTCTTTCTACCTCATGAGACTTAGTTTATCTCTGTCCAAACAAATATAGGGATTACCTAAAGATGACGAGAGTGTTTTGAAACCAGAACTGCGCAAAGAAATACCTTTCAAAATATGGATTCCATTTAAAAGCTTGAGACAACTAGAATTTTACAGAATCCCAGACTGGTTTGTGTTAGAAGGGACCTTAAAGTTCATCCAGTTCCACTCCCTGCCATGGGCGGGGACACCTTCCACTGTCCCAGGCTGCTCCAAGCCCCAGACTGGCCTCAGACACTTCCAGGGATCCAGGGGCAGCCACAACTTCTCTGGGCACCCTGTGCCAGGGCCTGCCCACCTTCTCAGGGAACATATCTACATCTAATCCTACTGTCTTCTAGTTTAAAGCAATTTCTTTCCCAATACTTAATAAACAAGATTTTTTCTTAGGGAAATAAAAAAATAAAATATTTTCCTACTACCAGCAATACAGAAGAGTAGCAACCACCTCAATGGTAAACTAGTGCCAAAAGCAGAGGAGCAGCCTTCAATTTTTAGATCTATTTTACTAATTCTGACCTTGTAAAAAGAATACTACAGTAATTTCACAACCATAAGGCAAACTGGACTATAAGGTGCACCCGCCGGGAGCCGGCACATTTGGCAAGTTTGTAGATCATATAATGTGCACCAGACAATAAGGCGCACTATTTTTTTGCAGTGAGGAGTTGCGCGGCGTGCAACAAAGTAATGAATTAGTAACAGAATCGCACCATCGCGGGTTTACTGGCATGTGCTCAATTTGCAAACATTTTTCACAGATTGGTGTAGCCTTTAAATGCAGCCCCAGGCTCCCTCCCCGTGCGCGGGGCCCAGGCACTCCTGCACACTGTTGACGCCGGCTGGTGAGGCGTGGGACTGCCCGCGGTTCGGGGCGGCTAGGGACTGCCCACAGCCGCCAGGCGGGAGCCGGGAGAGAGCTGGGAGAGAGCGGGGGGACAGCTGGGACAGAGCAGGGAGACAGCACCGGCAGACAGCCGGCAGAGAGCGTGGACACAGTTGGGACAGAGCGGGGACACAGCGGCGGCAGACAGCCGGCAGAGAGTGTGGACACAGTCGGGACAGGGCAGGGACCCAGCGCTGGCAGACAGCCGGCAGAGAGTGTGGACACAGTCGGGACAGGGCAGGGACCCAGCGCTGGCAGACAGCCGGCAGAGAGCGTGGACACAGTCGGGACAGAGCGGGGACACAGCGGCGGCAGACAGCCGGCAGAGAGCATGGAAACAGCCAGGATGGAGCGGGGACACAGCGCCGGCAGGGAGCATGGACACAGCCGGGGCCAGTCAGGAGCTGCAGCCGCGGGGAGGGACTGCCCATGGGGAGGGCCCGCTAGCCCATGGCTGGGATCTGGTTTGGGCCATGTCAAACTCACGCTCGCTGTTAACACGCACCCTCAGTAACGCCTTCACCCACGGGTAGGCAAGAAGCTTTTCTCTGATTGGTTCATTGTGGTCAGAAACGGAGGTCCCGGCTTCCCCTTGGGATTGTTTGGGCGTGGAGATTTAAACAAATCCCACGTTTCTGACCACGATAAACCAATCAGAGAAAAGCTTCTTGCCTACGCAGTGGTTAAGGCGTTACTGAGGGTGCACGTTAATGGCGAGCGTGAATTCAGCATGGCTCCACAGAGGAGACTAGCTTACGACGCAGATTTTAAATTAAAAGCAATCAACCATGCAAAACAACATGGAAATAGAGATGCAGCTAGGGAATTCAACATCAATGAATCCATTGTGCCCAAGTGGAGACAGCAAGACGATGACTTACGTCTTGCAAAGAAGACAAAGAAAAGTTTTCGCGGGCATAAAGCAAGATGGCTGCAACTAGAAGACAGGCTGGAGCGATGGATTTCCAAACAAAGACCTGTTGTAACCCTGTACCCTGAGGTACCCTGTAAACCCCAATGCTTTAAGAATGGTATGTTCCTTTAACCCTGTAACCCCTGCAAG
>PYHW01009908.1:129734-142141 GCA_013186435.1 Turdus rufiventris
GTTGGGGGATTTTTTTTACTCTTTCCCTTGGTGTTTTTTTCACATTGTCCTGGACGGACGACTTCATTACCCTTTTAATTGCTCAAGATAAAAGGAAGCGGTGGAGGGTGGATGGTTGTGGGTTGTTTTGTCATTCCGGGGGACTCTTTCGCTCACCCGAACGCAGAGGAGAGAGCTTTCTTCTCCGCGGAGGGATCTGCCCTGCACTGTGACACTAGTGAAGCATCCTGGTTCTGAGATCAGCACTGACATCTGGGATGTACATGCTGAGGGGAGGTTTTTCCCTTCACTCTTTCTAACCTGGGATGACAGCCCTGGCGGTGCCATCTCACTTCGCTGCTCCAGCGGCTGCAATGCCTGAGGGGAAAACCGGGTCCGTTAATGTAATGAAATGTCCTTTGTTATCTAATCCTGCTAATTAGGTGCTTACAGACGCTGAGTGCAATACTTGTTAGCACGTCTTCCTGTTGAGTAAACGAAGAGCAGTTCCCAGGAGACTACAGAGACAGACCAATACCAGAGGACATGCTGAGAAGGACGACCACACCAGATCCCAGCCGCGGACGAGCAGCCCCCAAAGCACGGGCAGTCCGGGTCCCTCCCCGCGGCTGCAGGTCCCGACGGGTCTTGGCTCCCGCACGGTGGTCGCAGCTCCCGCGTGTCCTGGTTCTCTCCCCACATGGCAGCTGCAGCTCCTGTGGGTCCAGGCTCGGCTCGCAGCTCGCACTTCCAGAGTGGCAAATGTCACAACTTTGTACATCATATAAGGCGCACCAGACTATAAGGCGCACTTCCGGGTTCAGGGAAAAATTTTAGTCAAAAGGGTGCGCCTTATAGTCGTGAAATTACTGTATATTTTAAACACTGAAGCAGTCAAGACATTTGAAGGGACCATACAAAAATGTCAACCTATTTCTGGCTTTTTTTTTCCTCCCTTTTTAAAACGAAAGTGGGGTTGGGTTTGGATTTTAAACCCTGCCCTGCGGCGGCTGAAACATCCCAGTGTCATGGCGGTGATGCTGCCTGGTAGTCACATGTGAGTGACATCTTTAAAAAAGCCCACAGAACCCTCACACTGCAGTAAACAGTAAACAAGTGCGAGAGCAGGCACCTCTGAGTCACTGCGCTGGGTGAAGGGCTGTGATACTCACAGCGCCTCAGGTCAGCTGGGAGCCGCCTAAAGTCGGCATCTTCCCGACAGCAGTCACAGAATAGAACTGGGGAATATCCTGAGCTGGAAGCGACCCACAGGGACCATCGAGTCCAACCCCTGTCCCTGCACAGACACCCCAACAATCCCACTCCGTGCATCCCTGGGAGGGTGCCCAAACACTCCTGGAGTTCTGGCAGCCTCGGAGCCATGCCCGTTCCTTGGGGAGCCTGGGCAGTGCCCAGCACCCTCTGGGGGAAGAACCTTTCCTGATATTCAACCTAAGCCTCCCTGGACAGAGTTGCAGCCTTTCCCTGGCACTTAGCACTGGTCACAGAGAGCAGAGATCAGAGCTGCCTCTGGGGAGGAAGCTGCAGACCCCTCAAGAGTTCTCATCTCCATATCTTCTCCAGCTGAACAAGCCCACTACCCTCAGTCACTCATGTGGTTCAACACGGTCTTAATGAAAAGCACAGAGTTTTGGGGGTAGACTCCACAGCTGCCTGAGCAAAGCGTATTTTCCCCATTCCTGGTGCAACTGCCACTGGCACAGCAGGAACAGGGCGGCTGCAGGACAGCAAGGGCCACGTTCTGCTCTGCAGAGCGTACTCAGCGGTACTGCCCGTGGCTCACGCTCCATCATCCCCATGGCCCCTGCTGGTCAATTGTGTTATTTCCCCCCTAGCTGGGGATTTTTTCCTTGGTCCTGTCCGGTCTGGGAGGCAATGTTCAATGCCAAGTTTTGGGTGCAGACCATGTTGGGGCAGGGGTTATTTAATGCTCCAGATGGGAGTAACAATTTAAACTAAATAACTGACCTTCCAAGGATGGCCGCAGACCGCACATGTGCCTTGAGTAGGGACAAAAAAGGGCAGGACAGCAAGGACCCCTCTTTGTCTAGTCGGCTGCCTGCGTGTGACATCGACACCGACGCCATCCCCCAGGGTGATTTTCCGTGGCTTTTCCAGGTGTGCAGACACGGGCTGTGGGCACAGCAGTGCCGCAGGCATGCGGGAGCCAGGCAGCAGCGAGGGGACCTCTCCTTGCCGGGGTCCTGTCGCGGCCACCATCATGAGAGTGGCCCAGCCCAGCTCAGCCCCACACCCGGGCCACATGACCCCAGAGCCCCAGCCACACGACCCCCACGCCAGTCACGTGGTCCTGGCCCCAGTACCAAGGAAGGGCAGAAATCGCATGATGCCATTCCCAATATGGCGGCTCACCGGCGACTCACCTGACCTTCCAAATATGGCGGCTAAAAAGGCAGGACAGCAAGGACTCTGCTTCATCTAGTAGGCTGCATGTGCACAACCCCCAGCACGATTTTCTGTGGAGTTTCCAGGCGTGCTGACACAGGCTATGGGCTCAGTGGCGCTGCAGGCACGTGGGAACTGGGCAGGCGCCAACAGGCAGAGGCATGTATGCCTCTCTCTGCTGGCGTTGTGCTGTGGCCGCCATCTTGAGAGCGGCCTCTGTTTCCTCCCACCAGCTCTCCGCTCTCCCTTCCTGCTCCCATCCAGCCCAGGGAAATGGAGAAAACACAAATGCATAGAGGAAGAAAGAACAGTCCACAGAGCTGCCTGAGCCATCACCCTGCCCGCAACCAGGAGCAGCCAGCAGAAGGAGGCGGCTGTCCCCTGTCTCCGAGTGCCACGCCCGCACTACTTTCCATCCCTCTGGGGATGAGGCCTCCACTACTGCCCTGGGTAGCTGTGCCGGGCCTGGACAACATTTCCACAATGAGACTTCCCAGTATCCAGCCTGAACTTCCCTTGGGATCACGTAAGGTCATTTCCTTGCCCTGGGTCTCACAGTGGCTGCCCTGAGCAGATATGACCCCAACATGAGACCGGCTGCATATTTTGTCCTGGCTTTCTTCTGCTCCCTTCTGGAAGGGGCTCACTTTCGAGAGAAGAGCCAGGTAAGGCTCAGCTCCATTGCCAGTTTGGCAGCTGAGACCTTACAGGTCATGGATGTGTGTGGGAGACATGTTGCCTTGCTCATCCACCTAAATTTGTGTGGTGAGACAGCTAAAAGAAGTTTTTTATCATCACTCTCTCCCCTTGTTTCTCCTCTGCTATTTTGTGTTTCCTCCTGTTATAATCTGAGGACAGAGAAAGTGGGAAATGCATTATAGAAATTCTTGGGAATTTTGTTTGTAGGAATGGAAATGCTGATGGAATTGATATTTGACTTATATGGTCTATGAAATGTCCCAGAAGCTGATTTATATGTTCACGCTTGTGTTGTGTTCATTTGGGCTGTGACTCAGGCTTCTCTCCCTGGGCTCTTGCAGTTGCTGTATCTCTTGGATATTGTGCAGAATGGAATCAGGCAGCCAAAGCTCAGGTTCACCTTCTCCCTGACCCTCTACATTGCTCGCATGGCACAGCAGATGCTGAAGCCAGGTACAGGAACTTCCTGCATGTGTCACTGCTGGGGTGAAAAGTGGAGCCTTGGGGAATGTTGATCTCCTCTGCTGCTCTGTGCTCATGCACTCTTGACTGAGCTTTCCATTCTGGGGAAGAGAAGGGGAGGGATGGTCAGCAATATAATGAGCCTCAGAACAAAGGCCTTCTGCAGTTCCCGGGCTGTTCTCCTAGCTTGGAAGTCTGTGCAGTGCAGCTTCCATTTATTGCTGTCCATGGTTGTGGATTGGGAACATTGTCCTCCTCCATGGTGCCAGTTTTTTCTCTTCACAAAGGAGCACATGTGCATAAAGGTAAACAGATTCCTTCTGTCACAGCAATATTTGGACCTGAGGAAAGTACCAGGTTTTTCCCAGCTTTTCTACAGTTTTGATTTTGAGGTAAGAGTCCCATTTTAGGTATCCAGTAATTCTTCAGAAATGTATAGAAAAAAAACATTAAAATACAATGAAATCTCATTCTCCCACAGTTGGCTGTCACCTGTGCATCCATTCACATTGTCACTAAGTGGCTGGTGAGGTCCCTGGCTGGGCAGAGCCTCCTCAGGGAGCAGGATGTGTCCCCAGCGCTAAAGTGGCTGCAGAACCGTGTCCTACCACACCTGGCGGCTGTGCGGGAGATGCTCGGGGATGAGACACTGAGGAACAACCTCTTCAAGCTTTACAACTGGCTCTGCCAGGCCAACAGCACCTCAGTTGGGCTCTCCAGGGAGCTCGGTGTGCTGGGTTCTATCATGCTCCAGCTCATGGAGGAGCAGGGCCTATCCAGCACTTTCCACGAGCTGGTGAATTCCCTGTGCTTATTGGCAACGATGGAAGAGGATGTGGACAAGAGAGGTGACTTGTCTTGTCCTTAGCACTCATGTTATGAGGCAGTGGTGGGAGGAACTAGGAAATTCCATGGCTTTTTTAATCCAGCAAACCAGTTTTCCCCTACCCACTCAGGCTCATGACTTCCCAAAGCAGAAGCTGTCTTTGGTGGGATGGGTGGAGGGGTGGACAGCACAGAGCATGGTGACACTGTGAGGTTTTCTGACACTACAACACTCACACTCCCTCTAAGAATTTTCCCTTTCAAGGACTAAAATGGAACAAAAGGTATAAAAGAAATGTACAGTAATTTCACGATTATAAGCCGCACTTCCAGGTGTCGGCAACATTTCCTTCTTTGGCCATATATAAGCCGCACCGGATTATAAGCCGCACTTTTCTTCGCAGTGAGGACTCGTGTGTAACAAAGTAATGAATTAGTAACAATCACGCGATCGCGGGTTTTACTGGCAGGTGCTCAATTTGCAAACATTTTTCACGGATCAGGGTAGCCTTTAAACGCAGCCTAAAAACTAAAAAAAAAAACAGAGAAAAATCACTCACTTTTATTAAACCTGCTGGCTCCGCTCTCGCCCAGGTCAGGGGAGGGCATGGCCCAGGGGGGTGAGGGCAGTGGGGCCGGGCGGGCTGGAGATTTGCTACCCTGGGCAATCAGAGGTGGCGGGGGCTGCAGGCGGGAAAGTTTCCTGGCAAGTGGCGGAGTCCCCCCCCGAGCACCCCGCCGGCCCGCCCTGGTGCCAGGGTGGCCCCGGTGCCAGGTGGGCCCTGCTGCTCGCCAGCCGAGCTGGTGCCCTGCCCCAGGTGCTGCACTGCAGAGGGCAGGAGCGTGGAGGCCGGTGTTGGGGGCTGCGAGCCAGGCAGAGCCACTTGGAGGGGCCCTGCGGGTGGAGGTGCTGCCGCTGTGCCACCTCTGCCCCGCCACCTGGGGCTGGGTGGGCTCCGGCTCGGCTCGGGGCTTCTGCGGGCTCTCACTTCCGGGTTGGGAAATTTCTAAACTTTGTTCATATATTTGCTGCTCCTGAGTGTAAGCCGCACTTCTGTGTTGGGGCCAAAATTTTAGTCAAAAAGGTGCGGCTTATGATCCTGAAATTACTGTAATTCCAAGAGGGGAAAATAGTCTGCAAAAAACAAGTCCATGTGGGCCTGGATGCTGATCCCTATTGCTGGTCCATGACAGCATCCGACAGGTCAGTTTTCAAACTGTTTCATTTAACAGGAAACTGGTTTGTTCCTTCTTGTGAGTAGGATCATTGCCTTCGCATGGGCAAAGCCACTTCACATTTTCCATCTCGGAAAAGAGTTAGGGAACTATTTTAAAACATAGTCCTGGAGGTAAACAGCTTGGCTCGGTATTTCTGTGTGGAAATAGAAGAATATCTCTTCTGATTTTTCTCTTATCTTGCTTCCACAGCTGTTTTTGTGTTCCTGACTTCTGTTTACATCAGGGCATGTGGCTTGGAGCTCGGGAGCCGGACATTTTACTTCCCCACGTCAGATTGGTCTGCACTAGTGCAGGTCATGAATTGCAGGATGACTTGGGAACACAAAGTGAATAGTATGAGTGTTATTTCTGTAGCGTACTACTTTTGTGCTATTTCAATAGGAGTATTCAACATTCATAAAAGATTGGTTTTTTCCAAGGTATTGCTGTCTTGCAGTTGCAACAGTTTTGCTAAAATATGTTGAATTTATTCAAAATGCCGTTTATGCTTCTAAATCATTCAAGGTGCATTTTCGGAGGAGTGAGAAAACAGCTGATAGATTCATCATCAGCACAAGATCTTGAACTAGGGATTAATAACAGAGATTCTCGGTAAGAATGGTTTTTCCAAGTTATGTTTTGATAAAGATGGATTTTGAGAAGTTTCCTTGACATTTGTGTCAAAGAGCGGACCATTACATTTATTTCTATATGAGAGAACTTGCATACCATTCAGAGCTTCTAAAAATATTTTGAGAGAGAAATATGTTATAATTCAGCACAAAATTTCTAGCACAGGATATCTTAAAGTGAATTGTGGAAAGAGATGATGCATAATCATATTTACATTTATGTGTATGTTTTATTCAAACTTTAAAATTTTATTTATGCAAAAATTGACAGACTATGAAATGAAAGAGGCAATATTTCTGCAAGTTTCTTAAGCTGGATTAAAACACGTACATTTTACTCATTTTACCCAAGAGACATGATTCAACCTTGAAACGGGGGTTTTGTTTTCTTTTAGATCTAATAGTGGGAAAGAGTACAGTAATGTCACGACTATAAGGTGCACTCTTTTGACTGAAATTTTGGCCCGAACCCGGAAGTGAGCCTTATAGTCCAGTGTGCCTTATATAATGTACAAAGTTGCGAAATTTGCCAACCCGGAAGTTTGAGCCGCGAGCCGCGGGGGGAGCCGGCAGGGCCACAGCTGCCAGGTGGAGGTGGGGCTGTGAGGTCGCAGCTGCCAGGTGCACGGGGGCCCGGGGGCCCGCAGCGCCCCTCCTTCCAGGTACATGCGGGCCCAGAGGCCCATGGCTGCCGGGTTGAGGCGGGACCTCGGCCAGCAACCGTGCACAGCTAGCTGGGGCGCGGATCCTCGCTGCAAAAAAAACCTGCACCTTATGGTCTGGTACACCTTATATAATGTACAAAGTTGTGAAATTTGCCGACTCCCGGAGGTGCGCCTTATAGTTCGGTGGTCCTTATGGTCATGAAATTACTGTAATTGCTATAATGATGGGAATGTGCAATGTGGTACTTGATTGCATGGTAGGTTTCCACATTGAGATCAATATTTGGAGTACTTCCTTCATTGGGAGTTGGTTGCCTCATAGGCAGAAGAAACTTCAAGGCTTACCTTCTCCAGACTGTTCCACTTGTGGTTAGCAAGACAAATACTTGGAACTTGTGTTTTGCTGCCCGTCGGGTTCTGAGATCCACCTCTGTTTACATGTCCAATCTGATATACAAATGGGAGCCTGGACATTGCTGACTCTCCAAGTACTGTTCATAAGAACTTTGTCCTTGGGGAGATACAGTAGAATCATAGAATGCCTTACATAGGAAGGTACTTTTGGAGCAATATTTTTCTGAAAAAATATGTTTCTGTTCCTAATTTCATAGATGGTTTTGAGAGGAAGGTGGTTACAGGAGGAGTTAAGCAACAGTAAATAAACTGCTTGAAGTTTCTGTGGGGGCTTTTTTAGCATTATTGACGCAGAATTTTTGCTGATCCATTGGCAAGTTTGAATCAGCCAAACATATCTATTTTTGTTTCCTAGATTTTAGCCCCAAAGCCTGGTTACATATCTTTGTATTAGGTATCAGCAAGTAAAAGTGAATAGTACAGGCACACACCGGGAACACCTAAGTCAAATTTGTGTGCCAGTCTTAATTCTAGAGGTACTTGTCTGTCTTCATTTAACTGTGCAGGGAAAGAAGTCCTCAGTTGCCTAAAGATGGGGAATGTGGATACTCTCCCAAATGTACAGTTCCACTTAAGTGTTGTCACAGGTTGCATCGTATGGTACATGCACCCTTAATACAGTTGGGTTTGAATTCCCCCCCCCCTTTTTTTTTTTTAATTATTTTGACTCTTGCTTTGCTTTTTTTATACCATAGTATTTCAGGGTGCTTCTGCTCACTCTGTCAACCTGTCTTCATGGTGTTTATTTTGTGTACAGTAATTTCACGACTATAAGGCGCACCCTTTTGACTAAAATTTTCCCCCTAGACTGGAAGTGCGCCTTACAGTCTGGTGTGCCTTATCTGATGGACAAAGTTCAGGAAATTGTGAACTGAGAAGTGCGAACTGCAAGTTGAGCCGGGACCCGCGGGAGCTGCGGCCGTGCGGGGGGAGTCGGGAACCGCTGGAGCTGCAGCCACCGGGCGGGGGAAACCGGGAACCAGAGCGGCCGCCAACCGGGGAAAAGCAGGGGGAAGTGGCGCGGTCGCGGGGAAGCGCCAAAAAGCGGCAAAAAAGAGCCACGTGAAAGTGCCAAAAAACAGTGAAAAAGTAGCAAAAAAGTGCAGCAAAAAAAGCACCGTGAAAAAGCAGCAAAAAAGTACCACAGAAAAGCAGCAAAAAAGCGCCAAAAAGCGGAGAAAAAGCGGCATGGGAAAGCGGCACAGGAAAGCGCTGGGAAGCGGCGCCACCGGCGGCTGAGGGGAAGCTGGGATCTGTGAGCCGTGCCAGCCGTCACCGGAGGCGGGAGGGAGTGCCAGGGCCCGCTGCACGGGGAGGGCGCCTAGAGCTGGATTTAAAGGCTACACCGATCTTTGAAAAATGCTTGCAAATTGAGCACATGCCAGTAATTCGTTACTTTGTTGCACGCCGTGCAGCTCCTCGCTGCAAAAAAATAGTGCACCTTATAGTCCAGTGCGCCTTATCTGGTCTACAAAGTTGCGAAAGTTGCCGACTCCCAGGGGGGGTGCGCCTTATAGTCTGGTGCGCCTTATGGTCGTGAAATTACTGTACTTGTATCAGGTTTCTTCCTATTCAAGTTCTGGTTTAAATCAAGATGTTATTATGGCCCTGGTGTTTCATGGGTCTTCTTCCAACCAATAGCATAGAAGATTTCAGGTTTCTAAAGCTGTTTAGCTGTATAGTAGGTGTAAATATTATAGATGGCTTATTCTACAGAGATGCAATCACCCTTAAGTGTGAAACCCTGGGATAAGTAACATGTCAAAGCCATAAACATGAAACTAATACTTACAAACCAAAAACATGTTATTTAGCTAGTGTATTGACTAAAATATTTTAGTCTTTAAAAGAATAAAACCAAAAAATTCTTTCTCTTTTTGACTTTTAAGGAGATTTGAAATTATTTTCAGAAATGTATTTCAAGCAAATTTTTCTGATTAGTATTTGATCTCTGATTGTAACTTGATAATTTGCCTCCTTGTGTAGGGTTGGTTTGTTCATTTTTAATTAGTTTAATGGAGAGGGACAATGTGAACTTTACCACTGCGGTAGCAATGGAATACTACCAGAAAATATGAATAAAATACTAAGTACAAATGTATTTCTGTACTGATATAATTGAGGGCTAATATTATACTAAATTACATTGAATTTCCTAGCTTCCTAAACTGCTGTAGTTCATATAACAGACATGGCAAACAGGGAGATGCTAAACATGCCAAAGCGTGCCTCAGATTTGTAGGATACTCTTGCCTTTAAATGTCTCCTGACACTTGCCGTCTCTTTATTTGGTGCATATGTTCTTCACATCTATTTTATTTTCAAAGGAATTCTCACACACTTCTTGGTGTTTTCAATTGTACTAGAACTCCGGGTGGAAGTGAAAGACTTAGATCCAACATCCTGGAACCTCTAGTTGATGTTGAAACAATTATCACAAGACAGGGCCGTGTTCGGGAATTACTCCAAGATGAGGAGTTCTTTTTTGGTTTTCAAGCAGGTAGTAGTTTATTTTGTAACACCTAATACTCTATTTCTTTTTAAACATTTTTTTCTAATAGAGGAAAGTATGTTGGGTGACTCATTATGTTTGAAAAGTATTTTTTAGTGGTTGCTTAGGTGACATAGCAAACACTTAACTTTTTGAAGTAATCTGTATTATCATAGTGATACTTTTCTCAAGTATTTTGCTTAGAAAACTTGAATTTCTTTGATCAAGTGCATAGAAGTCTGTGAGCCAATAGCTCTTTGAAAGAGTTGGAGTTTGTCTCTTTACCGCCATGACTGGGTATACATTATGGATGATGTATACAAGTATTTATAATGCATACATGAAAAGGCAAACACACTGCTTAAGTCATACTTGTGTATAAATATTTTTCCTGTTGCTTCATAAAACATATGTGTGGAGCGAGCAGAGACCCTAGCAAGGCCTCCCTGGAGAGCTATCCCCTAGATAAGAATTGCTTAGCCATGGTGACTAGGCTAAGAAACCTTTCCCCGCTTTCAAGCCTCCTGCTTTATCTCCTTGCAACACCATTGGTCATATTTCCAAAATCCCAAACTATTGGTCACTCTGTCAAGCCAAACTAACCCTATAAAAATCCCCGCTTTTACCCAGTTCAGTGGACTGCTGCTGTCCCTGGACTTCCCTTTGCAAGAGAAGACAATAAAGAACTCTGTGGAACCTCTATACAGGACATCCCGGTCTTATCTCTCCAAGCCAGCCGAGGTACCTTGCAAGCTGAGCTAAATCACTCTAGAGCTGAAATCACTATAAGAGCTGATCGCCTGAATACCAGGCATTGCTTGCATATCGGTACCTTGTGGCTGAAGCCTGCCTGAGATGCTAGGAGGGGCTGTTCCTTGTGGAACTCCCTATCCAGGTATGTAGGTGGCAGCCAGGGGCTTTGACCTCAGGTCCTGGCAGCTACAGGTGGTGCACCAAACAATCGTGTCTGGATCCTTGCCAGCCTGACAGAGAGCAGCGTTTCCTTGAAACTGTTACTGCCTTCGGATTATCACTACCTTGGCATATAGCTTCTTCGTTATAGCACAGCTACCCCCCGCCAAGCGGCCCGACACCTTCTGGGACCTGCTTCCTGAGGATTGGACCACCAGGCAGCAGTCTCTGACCCACATCAGCTGAAGATTTGTAAGTATATCAGCCTCTCTTAGCGCACTTTTAAACTTTGGGTCTCTTCGGGTTTTTGTTTTTTTTCCTTTTTTTTCCTCTTTCTTCTGGCTGGACTGGCAATGAGACTCAGTATGGGAACAAAACTCACAAAGCCCCAGATATCCCATACTGAGAGAGACCTATATTCCTAAATCCTACAAATCCTATCTGCCAACAGCTTTTCTTTCTCTAAAGGCAATCGATCAAAAACTAACTTGAAAAAAAATATAAAATGGATTTCTGCTCAATTTTCTTATTGTAATAGTCATACTGTCACTCTGGATTCCTTCTGGGACACAGTAGGGACAAAAGTCTATGAATTCCAAGCTATGGGAGTTTTTTCTGTCTCATCTTTCATTCCTATCTTCCAAGCTATTATAAGGGCAGGAAGAAAAACCTCACAAAACCCTTCTCCTCCTAAGCCCCCACCATCCCCCTCCATTCCCTTATCTGTTCCACCTTCTCTCTGTTCAAATGCAAATGCAGATAATGTTGGGTTCTTCCCAAACCTAGCAAAACAGTTTCTCCGTTTTCAAAAACCCGCCTTTATCCCTTGTTATCCCTAGATCTTATTGGTGAACGGTCTATTCTGTCTCCTCCCTAAAGGCCAGTCCCGTGCCGTCCGTCTCGCCCCCGACACACCCCCTCCCTTTCACGGCAAACGCGGGGTCTGCCCTCCCCTCCACTCCCCACTCTTCCGTGGGCAGCGCAGAGCCCACTCCGCTCCTACTGAATCCCCATGTCACGTTTGCGCAAATCTCCNAGCGCTGGTTCCTATCAGGTTCCCTCCAATATACCCCATCCCTGCAGTCCTGCCGTTCTCGGTTCCCTATGCCCCGCTGTCCGCGCCCCATCCCTCCAACGCTGCGCCGACCACCTCTGCCGTAGCACCCCCCCCCGCGCCTAATTTCCCCAATCTCGCTGCCGTGCTGGGTCCCCCCACCCTCGCCTCCATGCCGTTCACCTCCACTACGGCTTTCCCAGTCCCCACAGCGGTTTCAGCCCCTACGCCCCTGGCGGCTCCCACTTTGGTTGTCCCCTGTTCTCCACTTCCTCCAGCCATGCCGTCACCCGCGGCTGCTGGTGTGCACCCAATTGGTTGCTCCGACTCCCCCCACAGCGGCCCCCCGACCGACGCCAGCTGCACGGCCGGCAGCACTGATATCACTGTTCCACAAGTGCCTCCCTGCAGCCAAGTTCTGCCTTGTGCCCCCCCACAACCCTCTCAGCCTGCTGCTGCCCCCTCCCAAGCCCCCTCCACGCATTCACAGAAGCGCCGTGTACTGCGTGTACACTCGGATTCCTCCTCTGACGACAGCAGTAGTGTGATATATGTTGTTATAATTCGTGTTTATATAAGAAAGTTGTATGAAATAAAATAAAATAAAAATCTCTCAAATGCCAAGCACC
>PYHW01009908.1:154525-165979 GCA_013186435.1 Turdus rufiventris
GTTCCAGGTCCGGTCCAAACAGGTTCAGAAGGTGTACAGAAAGGGAAAGGGGGGAAAGAACAAAAACAGTCCAGGGAAAGAAAATTGGTCTGCCTAACTAATAAGCAAAAGCAAAACTAAAGCTAGCAAGCGAAGCAGAGCTAAGCAAAAGCAAGCAAAAGCAAGCAAAGCCAGTTAGCCGAGTGAGCAAAAAAAAAAAAACAACCTAGCGTCCCAAGCACAGACGTTGGGGGAAGGGAGCCGAGATAGGTAGACAAAACAAACCTCACTTAAACAGAACACAGAACACACGATTGGGGATACAAGCCACCATAACGTCACCCCAGGACAAACCCAAACTCAGAAATTTTAGCACCTGTCATATGTGATGAAGTTCCTGTTTTATTCTAATCCTACATTCACATGTAGTGAAAAATACAGATGGTACTGGTTTGCATTTCTGAAACCTTCCATTAGCAGTTTCCATCTTTGTAGCGGCACAAGTGGGTGGTGGTGGGGGGAGTATGTGAACATTTATAATCTGGGTGAAATCTTAGTATGTGCTATGTAGGTATGATAACTACAGCCTGCCAATGAAACAACTTTCATCTCTGCTCGTGGATTTCTCATCCAGATGAATTCTGATTGTTCAACATTACCTAATGGCCAGCTTCCTTCAGAATTTACAAAGGTATCTGTACAAACTATGTTTTAGCATAATATATTTTTATACTTTATTGATGATTGTTGGGGGTTGGGGGGGGGCTGTTCCCTTACTCTTCCTCCTCTGTGGAGAATTTTTCCCATTATCATGCTAAAGAAGTCTGTCGGGTGACTCCCCCAGCTTTTGATCGGACAAAGGGGCAGGGTGTGTTTTTTGTGTTCTAGCAACATGTGGTCCAGTTTAATCTGGTTTGGGCTGCATGTGATCACATATATATCTCTCCCATTTGCAAGCCCTTACCTGAATATGGGCCCTATCACTAAAGGAACTGTAGCTCTTATTCGGCTTATTTGGTGGCTTGATCAAGTCAGGAATTTATGGATTTTTAACTTTCTCTGGAAGGCAGCCACATGGATTCAAAGCTATCGCACTTGAACTGTGGGGGGTACCCCCCTGGTGCTCTCGACACACCCTTCATGCCAGGTTATCTCTAAATGATTAAAGCAGCTAATAGTTGCTAAAAAGGTTATTTATTGTAAAAGCGCATCAGTCTTCAAAGGCACAGACATAGACATTAAAGTCCATGCTAAGTTTTAGCATGAAGTCCCGAACAAAAACAGGAGCAGTCCCCAGGGATCCCGGAGAGGCTGGTGTCGTCGCTGGAGCTCCTATCTTCTTCTTGGGTGTTGGAGACGTTGGCAGGCACAGTAAAGTGATGGCAAAAAGCAGTGGCAAAAGCAAAAAGCAATGGCAAAAGTGCTAACTCTCCCTAATACATAATCTTATATAGGATTTTTCCAATGAGCTAACACGTAAATTCAAACCACTACTTCTCAACCTATGAAAATTCTTATTTCTTAACACGTTAGGATACGTATAAACTACATATATGCTCTATCTTGTTCTATCTGAAAAATGTAAGCAATATTCTTACTGAAGTTCTATTTTGTCCAAGTAGTGTCTAAGAAGGAGCCTCTACTGAAAGCATTAGTGTGTATGATAACCTTCACTAGAACTTGTTCTTCTACTCTGGTATCTGCACCTTTTACTTACTAAAACACTACAGCTCCCACTGAAACTTACTTACTGACTTACTTACTTATCCTAAAACTCAAACTTACATCTAAACTTAAACTTATGCTTATTCTTTTACTTAAACTCCCATTCTATGTGTGGGTGGCTTAACATGTTTCAATCCATCCAATGGCTTTAATTCAATTCCTGCACTCTGGCTTCTGCCTGAAGGATTCAGGCAGGCCCTTGTCTCACTGATTCCAACATCTAACTATGTGTTTTTGGGGTCATTTCAATAATGGTACTTACTGTGAGGAAGTAACAACAAGGGAAATGTTCTCCCAACCCATAAACCAGTTTTTCAAGACCACTTCACCAGTTTTCAAGGAGTTCAGATTCACTTTGAATGCTAATGATATCATACAGTGGCTGGTGTTGCTTATATCGCTGTTCTATTTAGCATTCAGAGATCAGGGGGGATTGAGCTGGATAAAAACCCTGATACCTACTCCAGGAAATAAGGATACTGCCGCAGACACTGACCCTGCACCAGAGACTAGGGATGCTGCCCCAGAGCCTGACCCTGCCCCTGCCCCACAGCCCACCTCAGAAATGAACCACCCTGATTGGGTAGGGGTTTTGCTGAAGGAGAGGCATGAAATGAGCCTGATGATGAAGGAGTACCTTTCCCCAGCTGGTGAGAAATCCTCCCCCTGCCTTAAAGAGGGAGAATATGATGATGCTGCAGTGGAACCCATAGATGTTACATCTGTCCAGGTTCCAGCTGAATTGCAAGGACACACACAGCCAGCAGCAGTCACCCCTGTGGAAACTAGAAAGTCTAAGATGAAAAGAAGGAACCTAGACAAAGAGGATCAGAGAAGAGGGCCCTCAAAACCAGCAGGGGAGCCAGAGGTTGAAATCATCACCGAGTCCCTGTCATATGAAAATCTCCATAATCTGCAGAAAGATGTTGCAAAATGGGGCCAGGAGGCTTTTACAACTTGGTTACTTCAGGTCTGGGACCTTATGGGTACAGGTGTGCACTTGGATGGTACAGAGGCAAGGAATTTGGGATCCTTGTCCCAGGACTCGGGTGTGGACCAGATATTCATAAGGGAGCCAGGCACCCTTCCCCTCTGGGAGTGGCTTTTAATGAGTGTAGGAGAGAGGTTTGTCAACAAAGAAAGAATGCAGGAGCACCACAATAAAATGCACTGGAAGACCCTTGAGGAAGGGATTCAACAGCTGAGAGAAGGGGCAGTATTGGAAGTACAGTAATTTCACGATTACAAGCCGCACTGATTATAAGCTGCATCTCCAGGTGTCGGCAACATTTCGTTCTTTGTCCATACATAAGCTGCACCTGATTATAAGCCACTCTGTCATTCTCAGTGAGGACCCACGTGCAACAAAGTAACCAATTTGTAACAGAATCAAGAGATGGCGGGGTTTACTGGCTCGGCTTGGGCCGTGTGGGCTTGGCCCGCTCGGGGCTTCCGACGGGGCCAGGTGGCCCAGATTGGTGCTGCCACTCGGGGCCAACCGCCACGGCTGCCGGGCTCTCTCTCCCTGGCCCGGCGCTCCCCCACGGTGGCAGGCAGGGACAGAGCCCGCCAGCACCTGCAGCGGTGGCGGCGGGGACAGAGCCTGCCTGCTCCTGCGGGGGCCGGCCGGAAGGAGGCCCCGCTTCTGCCCCGAGCTGTGGGGACAGCAGAAAGGAGCCCCCCGCCCTTCCCCCGAACAACGGGGATGGCAGCATGGAGCCCCCTGCCTCTCCCCTGGGCTGCGCTGCCTGAAGGAGGGAGCCTCCCGCCCCCCTTCCCTCCCCCGCGCTGCCAGCACAGAGCCCGCCTCCACCCGCCTCGCAACAGAGTAACTAATTTGTAACAATCGTGCAATCCCGGGTTTCACTGGCAGGTGCTCGGCTTGGCATGCTGGCTGACACTTCTGAGGTTGGAAATTTCCGAACTTTTTCACGTATTAGCCAATCCTGAGTGTAAGCCGCATTTCTGTGTGGGAGCAAAATTTTAGTCAAAATGGTGCGGCTTTTAATCGTGAAATTACTATACTATTTGGGAGGGATGGATAGCATAACAATGACCCTGACATAGTCGGGTACACAGGGCAGATGCTTTGGAATCTGGCATACCTGGGGCCATCTCAATATACCACCTTCATTGCAATGATTAATGCTGATGAACACCGAGAAACAGTGAGCTCTGTTGCTAACAAGCTTAAGAATTTTCACAGTATAATGAATGGTGCAATGCAGGCCCACGTTTCTGCCATGGTCAAGGATTGCATACAGGAGGAGATAAAGGAGGAGATGAAGGAGGTGAGGGGGATGAGAGGTGAGATGAGGGAAGAGGTGAGGAAGATCGATGCAGCACTGGTGCGAGTCTCATACCCCAAAGTTACAACCCAACGCCCCCCTGCTGGGGAGAGAGGGTACACCCCACGAGCTGACCTATGGTTTTTTCTGTGTGAATGTGGGGAAGACATGGGAAAATAGGATAAGAAACTGACTTCTGCCCTGGCAGCATGGGCACGTACACTTAGGGAGGGAAATGCTAACCAAGAGAGCTACGCTAAAGTGAAGGTAGCCTCAACATCCCATGACCAAGGTGCTGGGCATTACAGAAGGGAGGATGATCTGTCAGACCCACTTGAAGGAACCTCCACTATGTATGTCCAGGAAAGGAATAATAGCCAGGGCTAGAGGAGCCCTGCTTCTAGCCAGGGAGAGGCATGGGATTACACAGTCTATTGGATGGTGTGGATCCAACGGCCTGGCACATCAGATCCACGGAAATATAGGGTATTAGTTGATACTGGTTCACAATGCACCCTAATGCCATCAGAACATGTGGGGGAAGAACCTGTTTCCATGGCTGGGGTGACAGGGGGATCTCAGGAATTGACTTTGCTGGAAGCTGAGGTGAGCCTGAGAGGGAAGGGGTGGCAGAAACATCTGATTGTAACTGGCCCACAGGCAACGCGCATTCTAGGCATAGACTTTTGCAGGAATGGCTATTACAAAAACCCAATGGGATTCAGGTGAGCTTTTGGAATAGCTGCTGTCATGGCAGAGGGCATTAAGCAGTTGAACACCTTGTCTGGACTGTCAGAAAACCCATCTGCAGTGGGACTTCTGAAGGTGGAAGAGCAACAAGTGCCAACTGCCACCTTGACAGTTCACCGCCGGCAGTACCGGACGAATCGAGATGCCATTATCCCCATCCACAAGATGATCTGTGAGCTAGAGAGCCAAGGGGTGGTCAGTAAAACGCACTCACCCTTCAACAGCCCCATCTGGCCTGTGCGCAAGTCTGATGGAAAATGGAGATTGACTATGGGCTATCATGCACAGAATGAAGTGACTCCACCGCTGAGCGCTGCTGTGCCAGACATGCTGGAACTCCAGTACGAGTTGGAGTCCAAGGCAGCAAGGTCGTATGCAACCACTGACTTCGCCAACGCATTTTTCTGCATTCCTCTGGCAGCAGAGTGCAGGCCTCAGTTTGCTTTCCCCTGGAGGGGGTTGCAATACACCTGGAATCATCTGCCCCAGGGGTGGGAACACAGCCCCACCATCTGCCATGGAATGATCCAGGCTGCACTGGGAAAGGGTGAAGCTCCAGAACACCTGCAATACATCGATGACATCATTGTTTTGGGAGAACATGGCAATGGAGGTATTTAAAAAAGAAAGAAGATCATCCAGATTCTGCTGAGAGCCAGCTTCGCCATTAAAAAGAGCAAAGTCAAAGGACCTGCCTGAGAAATCCAGTTCCTGTGAGTGAAGTGGCAAGATGGACGACGCCAGATCCCCACTGAGGTCATCAATAAGATCACTGCAATGTCTCCACCAGCCAGCAAGAAGGAAACACAAGCTTTCCTAGGTGCCATAGGTTTTTGGAGAATGCACATTCCCGAGTACAGTCAGACTGTGAGCCCTCTCTACCCGGTCATCTGCAAGAAGAACAATTTCCACTGGCGTGCTGAGCACCAGCAAGCTTTCGCCCAGATCAAGCAGGAGATCACTCATGCGGTAGCCCTTGGCCCAGTCAGGACGAGACCAGAGGTGAAGAATGTGCTTTATTCTGCAGCCGGGAACCATGGCTTGTCCTGGAGCCTTCGGCAGAAGGTGCCTGGGGAGACTCAAGGCCGACCTCTGGGATTCTGGAGCCGCAGGTACAGAGGGTCTGAAGATAACTACACCCCAACAGAGAAGGAGATCTTGGCTGCCTATGAAGGAGTCCAAGCTGCCTCAGAGGTGATTGTCACGGAAGCACAACTCCTCTTGGCACCCCGACTACCAGTGCTGGGGTGGATGTTCAAAGGAAAGGTTCCCTCTCCTCACCATGCCACTGACACCACATGGAGCAAGTGGATTGGCCTCATCACGCAACGCGCCAGCATTGGAAACCCGAATTGCCCTGGGATTTTGGAGATAATTACAAACTAGCCGGAAGGTGAAGATTTTAGTCTCGCTGACGACGAGGCACAAGATAAAGTGACCCGAGCTGAAGAAGCCCCACCGTATAACCAACTGCCAGTAGATGAAACACGCTACGCTCTTTTCACCGACGGTGCCTGCCACATCGTGGGGATGAACTGGTCATGGAAAGCAGCTGTATGGATTCCCGCATGACAGGTTGCACAAGCTACTGAAGGAGAACGTGGATCAAGTCAACTTGCTGAACTCAAAGCTGTTCAGTTGGCCTTGGACATTGCTGAAAGAGAGAAGTGGCCAAAGCTCTACCTTTACACTGACTCATGGATGGTAGCCAATGCTCTGTGGGGTTGGCTGGAAAGGTGGAAAAAGGCAAACTGGCAACATAGGGGAAAACCAATCTGGGCTGCTGATGAGTGGAAAGACATTGCCACCCAGGTAGAGAAGCTACCTGCGAAAGTCCGTCATGTGGATGCCCATGTTCCCAAAGAGTCGGGCTAATGCAGAGCATCGACACAACGAGCAGGCAGATCAGGCTGCAGCAATAGAGGTGTCAAAGATAGACTTAGATTGGCAACACAAGGGAGAATAGTTCTTGACTCGATGGGTCCGTGATGCCTCAGGTCATCAGGACAGAGACGCCACCTATAAGTGGGCACGAGACCAAGGGTGGATCTAACCATGGACAGTATTTCTCAGGTTATCCATGTCTATGAAGCGTGTGCTGCCATCAAGCAAGACAAGTGGGTGAAGCCTCTCTGGTGGGGGGAGGGGCGTTGCCCCAAATATAAGTATGGGGACGCCTGGCACATTGACTACATCACACTGCCTCAAACCCGCCAAGGGAAGTGCTATGTGCTAACCATGATAGAAGCCACCACCAGATGGTTCAATACCTACCCTGTGCCTCACACCACTGCTTGGAACACCATCCTGGGCCTTGAGAAACAAGTCCTGTGGAGGCATGGTACCCCTGAGAGAATTGAGTCAGACAATGGGACTCATTTCAAGAACAGCCTTATAAGCACCTGGGCTAGGGAACACTGCATTGAGTGGGTGTACCATATCCCCTACCATGCACCAGCAGCTGGGAAAGTCGAACGGTGCAATGGCCTGCTTAAAACTACCTTGAAGGCACTTGTTGGGGGGACTTTCAAGAACTGGGAGAGTAATCTACCAAAGGCCATATGGTTAGTGAATACCCGAGGTTCCACTAACCGAACAGGCCCTGCCCAATCTGAGCCCTTGGGAACACCAGATGGAGATAAGGTCCCAGTGGTATACATGAGAGGTATGCTAGGGAAAACTGGGTGAACTCTGCCTCCAGCAAAGACAATCCTGTCCGTGGGGTGGTTTTCGCTCAAGGACCAGGTTGTACCTGGTGGGTGATGCAAAAGGATGGAGAGACTCGATTTGTACCTCAAGGAGACTTTGTTCTAGGGTGAACTATCTATGATACTGTGTCTCTAACTGCATGTATGTATATAATTTAAAGGTTTTAATTTGATATAGTATGTTGGCATGGGAAAAATTCGGGGTGGATAATGTTGGGATTTGGGGGGGTTTGTTCCCTTACTCTTTCTTCTCTGTGGAGAATATTTCCCATTATCATGCTAAGGAAGTCTGCCGGGCAGCACCCCCAGCTTTTAACTGCTCAGGACAAAGGGGCAGGGTGGGGGAAAGTGGGGAGGAGCTAATTGTGCTCTTAGGGACACTCACCTGAGAGTGCTTGTCAGAGAGACTGCTCTTTTTTTTTTCTTCTGACATGCGCCATCTGAAGGCGGAGGAGCGAGGTTCTCTGCGGTCGGATTTGCTCTGGACCCTGCTCTGCTCCAGCCTCCCACCTCTGAGAACGCTGCTGAGCACCGGGATCCAAACAGTGAGCAGGGAGCCTTCCTCCACCCTTCTCCTACCTGGGACCCGGTACTATCACTGCCACCTCCACCTCCCTGCTCCTGCCTGCTGCCGCCGCAGCTGTGCAGGCGCTGCCTTGGTCTCCACTGGGACCGTGCAGAGGAAGACTGTGTCTGCTGCTGGAAAAAGGACTGGAACTGAGTTATTTTTTTCTGTTTGGTCGCTGATTTTCATTGCTGATGTTGTTTTTGTTTATCCTGTAGATATGTTAGTAAAGTACTGATATTCCTAAACCCATATCTTTGCCTGAGAGCCCCTTAATTTCCAAATTATAATAAATTGGAAGGAGGGGATCTTCACTCTCCATTTCAGGAGGATCTCCTGCCTTTTTCTTGGCAGCGCCTGTCCTCCAAACCAGGACAACGATATATAATACATTATTAAATCACACATTATACAGTAAACAACAATAAAAATAATTTCAGTGAAGACATTTAGAAGTAAATGAAGTTTTAATTTGGATGCTTTTATAACTACCCTATATTCAGTTCTATAATAAAAAATGTGCATGTACATGCAATTATGTTTAATGTAAGAGTAAAGCTGTATATCTTGCTAATTGTTATCGTAAATAGAATTTTCATTAAAAATTATATTGTAAAAATTAAACCAGGGATTATTTTTTCTCTTTTGTTTCCCCATATGGTTCCCAATTGGTTTTCTAGAAGCTGTTTTTCCTTCTGATAATAAGGCAAGCTCTTATTGTTGTTTTCAATTCCCCATAGATGATGAAAATTAAAAACATATACAGCTTCACTTCAACAGATTTAATAAAAATGAATGAAAGATTTTGGAAGTCCCTAAGGGAAATATATCACATGACCTACTTGTGAGACCTGTTAAAACTACAGTAATTTCACTACTATAGGGCACACCTTGAAGCCTAAAATTTTGATTGAAACCCGGAAGTGCGCCTTATAGTCCGGTACGCCTTATAGTCGTGAAATTACTGTATTTAACATTTAGTGAGAATGCTTATATTCTCTAATTATCAGCTAATTTCATGGGTTTTTAAAGTTATCTTTCTGTTAAGTTACGGCTACTTACAGAAATAGTCTAAAGCAACACTGTTCAAGTGTACCTCCTGAGACAAAAAAACCCATAAATTGTGCATTGTATTAAACATGATTGTAAATATATTGGCATTTATTAATAGAAGTGGTCATCATGAAATATTTTTATGGATGAATTACCTGCAAAAAGTGGCACAATGAATGCATTAGTTTTGCATCAGTAATGCAGAATTGTTACTTTTATTCAGTTCCTTATATTAGAGTACAACTGTCTATTTATTTCTGTATCTTGTCCTTGCTTCCTGTCATGTTGCTCTCCCTCTGATTCACAGCTTAGTAGGTGTAATGTTACCTGTCAATTGAATGGAAATTCTTTTTAGCAACCATGTAGGGTTTTTTTTAACATGAAGGTTAAATGAGGGAATTAGAGGGAATTAGATTCACATTTCACATATTAATGAAACATACTTGATTCGATAACTATATTTTGAGTTAGTTCTCTGTGTGAAGCTTTCATATGAGCTGTTGGTATCTGAGGTATGTGTCTTGTGTCTGATCAGTAGAATGTCAGCTAAGATGATGGTACAAGATCTTAATTTACTTCAAAGAAATGTATACATTTGTTTGCATCTGGTAGACGTGATTGGGTTTTATGAATGACCCTTTATCCTACTGTATGCAGTATGAACATGATGGTTCCTGTATTTCTGTAAGTTGTATAAAGTGACAGGATGTGCCATGCAACAGCTAAAGCAGTCTTACTTCAGAATAGCATGTCAACTACTGAATGAGATCTATGAATACATTCATTGCCTGTGCAAGCTGTCCCATATTGTGTCTGTGCTGGATATGCTGTTTTCATTTGCTCACACCTGTGCTCTTTCCCATGATGGTAAGTTTGTTTCTTCCCTGATTCTGTTATGGGCCAGAGAAAGACCCTTCTGATGGAGGATAACCAGGCTGTTTTGTCTGGTTCCATTTCTTTTTCTGTGTCTCAGTAGTCTGTAGGTGAGTGTCTCTGGTCTGTCCTTGCCAGTTTTATGCTGATGTTCTTTCTGCTTCCATTTATGGAAATTAAATCTTGCTAGTTAGCTGCCGTAAGCCTTCCCAGTCACTCTTCTCAAAATAGACAGTTTAAGCATGTTCTGTTCAAAAGCATGAAGTGTATGAATATTCTCTGTTTAATCTTTTTTCTGTCCCATTAATGCTGGTACATAAAGAGGAGCCACGTGTAATTGTTTCAGAAAAGAACTATATTCTGACAGAAATCCATAGAGATAGTTCCAGCATCCAATGGATCTTTGTAGGCATGGTACATTCCCAAATAATCAATATGGTAACATACAACAAAAATAGCAGGAATCCTACTTTCTTGTTTACCATGCAAATCGAGGGTACAAATGTAGAAGTAACAGAAGTCCACGGCCCGTGTACTTTATAAAAATGCTTCAGCTCTTTGCATTTTTATTACTGGAGTCCAGCCCCACTTACTAGGGAACAAAACCACAGAACGTTAATTTAGAAATAAAGTTTTAGCTATGGGTTTCTTTCTGTAGTCATAAATCATCAAGGCTTGCATGGTAATCAGAATCTATACCTGAAAGTGGCTGGTAATTCTTCCCAAGATCTCTGCTCTGGAAGAATTAACTTTATTTCAAGACATAATAGTTTATTAATGTAAAGGTTCCCACACTATCCCCTCAGTGTTTTGCATCTTTTTTTTCTCATTTATTTTGTCCAGAATTTACCAATACTTTAGCAATCAAGCCAGGATGGCATCCCATTCTTGAAAAGATAGCTATGGAAAAACCTGTCTGACAACACGTACCTGACAGAGGGCAACAATTTCATCATTATTACAGGTACAAACATGAGTGGAAAATTGACTTGCCTGAAACAGATTGGTCTCTGCCAAATGATGGCACAGATTGGTGAATAAGAGTGTACAATATTAATCCTTTTCTGCAGCACATTTTTTTCTGGTTAAAAATATTTATGAAGTTTAATGATTTAGCTTCCAGAATAACATTATATTTAAATAAAATATTAACAGGTAATTTTCCAGCTCTTGTGTTGCTGACAGAGGCAACTGTAAGGTTTTTCATCTGCCACTGAAAACTTCTGGGGCACCATCTGTGTATCTTGAAGCCTCCCCAGTCTATTTTCAAAGAAGCACAGTTGCATGTCCTAGTTCTTTGGAGCACCATAACCCAGTCTAGTACCTTAGGCTAGATTGATAGTGAGTGTCCTTACCAGTGTAAGTGTGCTGGTCAGACACATATGTTAGCCATCCAAAAGAAACATGTGACCTTGAGCATCCCTAAATTACAGTAATTTCACGACCATAAGACGCACCTGACTATAAGGCGCACCCCCCGGGAGTCAGCAAAATTTGCAACATTGTAGATCAG